>VXAZ01002119.1:279133-397727 GCA_013399875.1 Gymnorhina tibicen | reverse complement strand
AAAAAAATTTTGCCACTGGCTCAGTGATGCTAAAAATGCCAGGGCAACTATTTTACTCAGATTATTGCCACCACCTGGAAGTAAGCAAATTTTCTAACTCTGTTTTCAGCTTAGGTAACCAGGTAAGTTCTAACAGAGTTTGGGTGGATTGTGCAGCCACTCAAAGCCAGAGTCTGGAATTCTTCACAGAACAAAAAAGCAAACCCCGCAGTACTTAATTAGCAGGAAACCCACCCACTTTTTTACTCATTAAAAAGAGGCAGGTTTGCAAATGTAAGTGACCTGATTTTCTTTAATTTGCACTTACTAGACACGGATGGAAATCCATTGACCTGGTGAGGTGACTTGTGTGTTTTAAGGGATGGTGAGATTACAGCCCCTGTAGTTGCCGCTATTGGTTTTCTATAAACTGCTCTCATACCTATTGCACTTCTGAATTTGCTTCCCAGCCTACAGAACACACATGAATTTAAGTGTCTATATATTGAGAAAACATGCAGATACAGAAGGAGAAAAGCTATCAAAAAGGCTGTTAAGAGTGAATAAAAATTACCAGCAAGATCTTAGCAGAAGCAAATCTCTTTTGGACCAGACTTCGTGCAGTGAGTACTAAGAGACTTATATAATTGGACCAACAGTTTGTTGGTTTCTTTTCCAGCATCTGGTTGTCACTTGAACTACAATGCAGCTCCAATTATATTTTATAGGGAGCAATTTCATTTTTATAGTTTAGGAATCCTTTGGAATTGGTTTGTGAAAGGAAATAAAATATATTAAAAAAAAAAAAAGAAAAAGAAAAGAAGAGACAGAAATGATCGGCTGGCCTCAGAGCTTCTAAAGAGAAAGTGAGATCAGAAATCCTAACCCTGACTGGCTGTTTATAATGGCTGCTACTGAAACTGTTAATTCAAAGCAGTGCCCTGAAAATATCTATCAGTCTTATCCTCCCTGCCCATTTAAGGGGAAAGAATGAAATCCCAACGAATTATTGGGGAGCAGTCCAAAAGTCTCATCTCTCCTCTCTGCACAAGCTAGCATGCCTCAGGAATAAAGACCTCAAATGACAAAATTACTCCTTCTTTTTCTCTGCTAAATAAATCCATCCTCTTGGTGCTAGAACGAAGGATAAAAATACTGTCCCTCATCCTGAATGCAGCATACCACTCTGATCTCTTGCTTACAGAAGATGGATGTCAAGCTCATACAGAGCAGGAAAATCAGTGTTTGCTGAGAGTAACCTAGTTTTGCAGCATCAGACATCCAGCAGCCATCCTCAGTGAAAGTTTGGGAAATTTCATCTTTGGGAGACTCAAGTACAGTTCTCAGAGATGCTCTTTGCATCAAGAATTGACTCCTGCCAGTAACTTTATCCTGTATAACGGTGTTTCCTGGTGCATCCTGTTCTGACCTAAGTTTATTTTATATAGAACAGAAATTTACAGTGGCCTTTTACCTAAGCAAGGCAGCAGCTGGGAGGTGGGTTGAGTAGGAGGAGGTGCAGCCATGACAGGAAGATGCAGGGCTATTCAGTAGCTCTTTTCTCTGCTGTCAGCAGCGAGACAGTGACAATAAGTTACAGCCTGAACATCACTAAACACCACTGACCCCTGCCAGGCACAATTACCTTCCAGGGTAGCCTTCAGTTCTGCTCTGGCTAATAAAATCTATATTTTAGGACTGTACAAGAAGAAAGGATTGATAGAAATGTGATATAAAGATCCTGTGATTAAACAAGCTGCTGCATACAAGCTTGTGCAGGTTTCCTAACTCAGGTGCAGCTTCAGACATCTTTTGGATATCCTGCTTTTGGAGGCAAAAAAGAATAAGACTCTTCCCTACACTACATTGACATGACACAAAAACAAAGATCTTGACATCAGGTTCATTACATGATGGAAGCATTTCCTATTTGTGTTCTCATGTCTAGTTGTCTGCTTGCCTGTAAAACAATGCCTGCACTATCACATTTATGTCCTTGCATCTAGGGAGCCAGCATTAGAGGATACATTAATCATGACATGGTCCAATAGTCTATTAATTTGGGGGAAGGAAAGAAAATTTATTTAATTAAGCAAGTGGCATACTACTACACTGCTGTTACACAGTCAACTGCATTTTTGTGTTAATTATTCAGATTCACATGTTTCTGAATTGTAATAGAAAGCACATTTCCACTAGGCCTTCATGCTTTCTTCTCTCAGACAAGTCAGAAAAAAATTAGACTCTTATTTTCTTTAACATATAACCTGGGACAGGTGCCAATCTCTTCCTCCATCCACTGAGAACCTCAGTCAAATCAGTACCCTTTTATATGACTTTACCTGTATTTTTGATCTATAGCTTCAACATTTTCAAAGCAGATCCTCAGAAATTATAAACTCTGTTCTAATAGCACAATGCAACTTCAGAATTTTAAAAAAGAATAGTCCCATTGAATCTGACAGCTTTCCATTGCTTTAAATCTGAAGCAAACAGACCAAAATATGTTCCTTCATGTGCAGGCTGTGGTTAATTATCAGAGATGCACAGATATTAGTCTAAGAATATTATTTAGTCTTTACCATTTACAGTAATGTTTTGAGAAGTAAGAGCCTGATTCATCTGTGTGCAACCTCCTTCTATGACTGTGAATCTATTAAATCTCTTTTGTGCTTGAACATTTTGGCTCCATTGACAAGCTGTTTTTATTTATTTCTCTTTATAAAAAAAGTTTGTTTGGGGGGGGTTTTTTGTTTGTTTGTTTGTTTGTTTGTTTGTTGGGTTTGGTTTTTTTTTTTTGTTTGGTTTGTTGGTTGTTTTATTTTCCAACAGAAGATATGCCATATAATTCCAAGCTCCTTTACAAATTGTAAATGCAGTGCTTTCCTCCTATCCTATTCCTTGATGGTTTTTTCCTTAAGCCTTGCAACAAGCTCAAACAAGATAAACACTTCACAGGATACAGAGAACTCTTCGGAAGAGTCACCTCATGTTTGGAGGTGTGACACAGGATCACAGAAATATTTCACCATTAACTTTGTAAAGATTCACATCAATAAAGAAGCAATATCAGTAACACTCCTTCGGGGTACATTTTGCAAGTGTCTTACATAATGATAAAATCAGGTATGCAATTCCTCATTTGAGTTATCTGTAGAAGCCCTAGTCACCTTTCAGAAAGACAAGTTTCAGTAAACACTGTGTCAATGCCTAGTTATGGAATTAAAACTTTTTTCCTAGGCTTTCTTTAAATGTGTCAGATTTCTGGGACTCTTGGATGTATTTTCTCCTTAACAGCAGTGGAGCTGCAGGGAATAAAGACTTTTTATTAAAGACTCCATGTAACCCCATAATACAGCAGTGCTCATGCTGCAAGTGAAAGTTGTTTATGCTGCTACCTTCCGTATTTGAGGAACAGAAAAAAACCAAAACTAGTGAGGGGCAGATCTCATCCCCTCACATGATGCAGGTCAGTGGAAGGCCAAGTTTGACAACTCAGCTGTCATATAACCTTGAATGGAGTAGAAGAGTCAATTCCCCTTCTTGCGATTTAAAGTTTGGAATGGGCCAAATCTGCATTCCCCATCATACTGCTCTTCCACAGAGCTTTGTCTTTTGCTGCCAGGTCACTAAGTAGAAAAGCTAAGGCACAGGTTTTACAGGCACATCACTAGCACCGTGTAAGTCCTGCCCTGCAGAGCGGCTTGGAAAGTGATGACAATGCTGCAAAGATCAGACACTGAACGGGGGCTGTGTGGGGAACTGTGAGGAAGCTGATAGTGTTTAAAGCAGTGACATTCCCCCAAAGATTTAGGTGAAGAATCTTGGCATGAACTTAAATAGACAGATGCTTTTAATGATTGTGAAAAGTCAGGAAACTTTTTTCTTACAGTACCCTTTTTGTCAGTGAGGGTTAAAGCAAACAATCATCCACAATCCCACTGTGTAATTGCTTCCACTTTGTTTAGGCAGTTTAACCTCCCTTTAACCCCTCTGACTACTGTTCAAGATGAAACAAAATGACTTTGATGATCTTAGGCCAGCAATAATAATAAACTCCACTGGTGTTGTAAACCTCTTTGTGTGAAGGACAGAGAGACTGATTACTTCTCCAAACTGTTTGTGCTCTGTGATTGATAATGACCAGTTGAAATTCCCCTCACTTCTCTGTGTGTACGTCCATACAAGGGTTATTTAATCCACTGGCACTTGGGAGGAGTTTACCTCAAGGCATGGTGAGGGTTCAAAGGCACAATGAAGAATGGCTTTCCATAGATGAGTTTTTGGGGCAGAGCCTTCCAAAACCTGCAGTCTCCTCGCTTGTATAACAAGCTGGGAGTTAGATCCCTGACTAGCATAAATAACTTCAGTTGAGATGTATTACTCTTATTGCCAAGGTGTATCAGTTTCATTAAAGCTTGTTCTGGAGTACTGTTAGCCATTCAAGTACTGTACCATTCAAATTATCTCATCACTTTTGGCTGCTGACAGATCTAAGGCATCTCCAGACCACTCAAACTCCATCACCACTCAAACTATCCATACCTGCAATTCCAGCATGACAGCGTGCTCTGCAATTACCACAAGTGCAGGAGGCTGCGAGAAAGACATGCTGTGGCAAGAAATGTCTTTTAAAAATATGCAGAGTAAACACAATGCTGAGTTAAATTGACCTGATTTGCATTCATAAATAGGTAAGGTGAATGTAATTATGTTGTGGCCATGGACTAAAGGTCACATGTCATGATTTTTAATTATAAACACTCTAACAGCAAAACAGCAATGATGCATGGATCTGGGAGGACATCCATTTAGTAAAGTTTTAAAATCCTCAAACTCCCACAGATGTGTGGGCATCCCTGGACAGAGGGGAGAAAGAAGAGTGAGAGAGTTCCCTCTCCTTAAAGTCTGTCTTTCGTCAAGTTTGCTGTCTTTGGAAATATATTATTAGCCATATTTTGTGGTGAAAATGAAGTTTCCAAAGTAAATTGCCATTAAGTTAATGTTAGTGCTGCAGATTACCCAAATTCTTATTTCAAACACATTTCAAAACCAGAAACAGGTAAGTTTCTTTTCAAAGGCTTCTGCTATTCTGACTCTGTGGCTGTTGCTGCAGGATTTAACCATTCCTTTCAAGTATGATCAGAAGTTTCAAGATGAAAAGAACGTGCAAGAATTTTTTAAACATAAAAAAATAGATGTTCAACCATGTAACTTGGCCCATAATTTAATTATTGGAGTATCTAGTAGGCTGAGATATCAACAAATAAATCAAAATAACGTGGAAAAATTCTTATATTCTCACTGCTGATGGATGCCCATTGCCCCTACAATGCTTCTGAGTGTGTGATTCTGGGATCAGTCTACACTGGGCTAAATTGTTAGCTTGTGGGGCTTTAACTCTGGACAGTTGCTTCTGCTGAATCATTTTAACCCGAAGTGGACTGCAGTGAACTCCGAAAAACTTTCTCAGACAGAGAAGACTCATTAAACAAAGCAGGGTTTTGTTTGGTTTTGTTTTGTTTTGCTTTTCTTTCAAGGAAACTCTAGAAAAGTCCATGCCTGGTTTTAGGCTTACATCTTCTTGCTTGTTTCACAGTTACCAGATTTTAGAAAGGTAAAAATAGATTTGAATAGCATATGCTCCTCAGCAACTGGGGCTTCACCAGCTCATATAAAGAACTAGAGCAAAAAAGGTAAACTGCCAACATATATGACACAATAATGACCACATGTGAAGCATGGAATCCCAGGAAAAGAGGAGTTCTAGACTGATCTTTTGAGTCTGTCCATGTACTTTTTAATGGGGCAAACAGCTCTCTAAATTTTCACTTTCCATGTGGATTCAGCAACATATGAACTTTAATGTCAAATTTATGCCTGGGGAAAATCCTACCATTTACTGAGGACAGAGTAAGCTCCAATACATCTTTCACTGCAAAGTGGGATCAATTAATTATTTGAAATAGGGTTCCCACAGCTGTAACCTTCTTTACCTGAAGCTCAGACAGGTGCATAATTCTTCCCTGTCTTTGAAAACCATCAAAGGTTTTTCCTTTTGGCACTTGCTCTAAAACTGTAGTCCTCACTGATCACTACAAAAGGGGATAAAAGCAACAGCACACTAAAGAGGGAAAGATCAGAAGAGTATGGTGGTAATTCGCAGCAGCAAGGACCACCTCAGGAAGATGCCTCAGCAGACTCTGGATTTCAGTGTTCTTTTGCAATATGAGATACATTAAACTGGGTCCTCCATGGTCCAGATCTGACTCCTATACTGAAGTGACTTCAGAAAGGTCATCTTTCAGGTGTGAAGGAGATTTCTGTACTTTGGCCATCTTTGCGATGATTTCCCGCACTGCTTCACACATGTGTCATAAGCCTCCTTGATAAAGCTTTCATGCAGGTGGAAAAGATGTGTTCAAGCAAATTCCATTCTCAATCTGAACATCTATTTAAATGCAAGCAGATTTTTTCCCCAAAAAACACCTAACAAATTAAAACATCTGCTTCGAGGGAATCACAAGTTTATTGCTGTCATAACAACCTGACATTTGACATGCTGTACTTGGCTGAATTAAAGCCACAGTACACCATACTCCAGAGAAGCAGTGCTGGGTTATAGTTTGCTGGAACATCTGCAGAGTAGAAAATGCGTGTTAGCTCTCAAGTTCAAAGAGCTCTTGGAACTACATTCCCTAAAAACACAAACTGGAAGATGGTTAGCTTCTCTCTTTGTTTTGTTCATAAAGTTGTTTGTGAGATATAAATATACTTAATTCTGAAACTTAGTAATCTGCCCCTGAACAGAAACACTATCAAGCCAGGCCAAGTGAAAGATCCTGTTTGTAATATTGTGCTCCATGGAAAAAAAAAGTGTGTTTGGGGAAAAAGGAGAGAACCAGATAAGCACTTCACAAAGTTCTCTTCCAAGTAGGACTTTACTGATGGACCAAGGAAGAATTTAATGTATTGCTCTGTTTATGGCTTACTTGGATGATCTGCTCTGCAGTTTAGTTCCAGTTTCCTGTTTGCAAAACAGAGACCATAGTAACTCTTTGCCAGAAATGGCTCTCTAAATTTGTTATGTGAACTGTCAGATCCTTCTGTAGTACCTCAGGAGCGGAGGCCTTGTAAACATGGAGACAGAAGGATGGAGGCAAAAAACACACAGACGGCAACCTACCCTTTTTCTTTCTTTGCACTTAATTTCTCAGAGAAAGGTAGAAGAATAGAAAGATTTAACTATTACTACTTTCTTCTCACTTTGGTATCTCCTTCCACTTTCACAGATCAAGGAGTAATATGGAAATATTGCTTACCACCTCAGAAGCTAGTAGTCAAGTCATCCTAAATCACCAGACTATTTCTAACAGAATAACCTAATGGAAGTAATAAATACCAAGCACACATCAAAATCTAACTTTAAGAGGATTTTTTTTTATAAGGTTCTTCTAGAACTGTTTAAAATTTATACCTTACGGTGGAAGTCCCTATGTAGTTCAACCCTATTGTATATTGGCTTCATGTATTACCTGATCAAAAGCTTACATATTTGGCTCAGAAATTAGTTGAGTACTGTTTCCATTATGTGGGGAGAGAACTTCCACAAGGATTTCTGGAAATACTGTGTTCTAAATTCCTGTCATTTTCATTTGACCAATATTATAAATATACGCAAAAGCTTTAGGAAGAGACTGGTATAACCCTGTAACCTCTATGTCCTTGGCGTGGAGTCAACTGCATCCTGCTCCATGGTCACTCATTTTTGCAAAAGTATGCAGCACCTGAATGGGAAGAACAATCCCTTCAAGGGATAGCTGAGGGCCTTCTGCTAAGATTTAAAACATTGAATGTTTTGGTTTGCACTAATCAGCTGCATCAGTTGTGTATGTGGTTGACTCCTCTTAAATAAAACAGAAAAGGAGGGAGCAACTAAACAAAAAGAAAAACAGGTACAAAAAAGACATTAATTCAGCAGCCTGATGCTGAGTCAGAACTCTCAGTGGCTCTGTCTCCTCTAACCAGCCTTCAAAACACTTGGAGAACTAGCAAGCTCAAGAAGACTAATATGGTAGTGACAGCATGCTACATGGAAAACAGAGCGTAGAAAAAAGCAAACAGGTTGACAAAGCAAAAGATTTATGTTCATATTGTGGATACAACATTTTCACAGTACCCATTGTGCCCTTTCTTTGGATCAACTGCAGGCAGCATTGCATGCTGTGTTGTGACTTGGCTGACATGGCAGGAACAGCAACTACTTTAACACTGATGCAAGATAAGGGGAGCAGCTGCTCCCATCTAGACCCAAAGATACATTCCTTTTTTCCTTCCTTTCAAAAGTCAGTCTCTACCTCTGTTCTGTCAACACTCCCCTACTAAGGGTCAGGGAAGAATTTATTCCACCTCTTTTATCACATACATTCATATGTAGCACTTCATTTACTGAGGTATTTTTTGCAGGAGATGATAACTCTTAACTCCTAAAGGTTTGGAAGACTGGGTCTTCTGATCATAAGCTCTGGCTCCTAAAGGTCAGATGCTGCTTGCTTAGTTATGTCAATTTTATTACAGTCACCTCACTTTCCATGTACAATGGGCATTTGATGATTGATGTTTCGTAATGGGGCATTCCTACTGAACTCCTTAAGAAATTCTTTCCCTCCATTCAAGAGTTCAAAGGAAAGAGAAAAATTGAAACAGCAATTGCATAAGATTTATGTGCTGTACAGTGAGAAGCCAAATACTCTCCTGTTGAACACGGTTATCTAGCAGCAATTGAGAACAGCATGTGGAAACCAACTTCAGGTATTCTTGGCTTGAAATCACAGTCCATTTTTATAAAACAATGGAAGATGAGAATCAAAAAAACAGGCTGTAGAACCTCCTAGTTCAAAAGTATAAACTAATTATGCTATGTGAGGCAATACCATAACAAGATATATTTATGTCTACAGTGAAGTTCATTCTTTTAGAGTCTCAAATATGAAGTTCATGACAAACAATTTATATTTTCTACCCTTGAAATTGCAATTTCTTTCCATCTGGTTATGGCTTCTAAGAACTGCATTCACAAAACAAGCCTTTCTACAGCATTTCTGGAAATGTTTAATTCATGTATAGATTCAGTTGAACAGACATCATTATAATCTCATCTGACCATTTGCATTTTTTGCTATAAAAGTAAATTCATCCAAAGATCAGAACTAATTTACTGTTTTGCCAACAGAAGAACAGAAAAAATAATGTTCAACTCTGAGTCATTCTGAATGGAAATTTAGTTATTTCTGTTACTATAATTAAGGTATTTCCCATTTTTAAATGAAGAGCTAATTGTGAGTGTGTGATCTTCAGACCACCAATGTCTCAGTGCTGTTATAAGTGGTATCTTTGAAGTTTTTAAAAGAGGCTTACAAGTGAAGTTTGATCAAGTGTATTCTTTATTTAAGTGCACATAAAATTAGATATTTTTTGGTACATATGGTAAGAATTTTGTCAGTACCATCCCACCTGCCTTCATGAAATGGTGCTTTATTTTTCAGCACAGCTCACTGTAATACCTGCAGTGTTTAAAATTACTGGGTTTGAACTGTACATAGAGAGACCATGATTTATATGCTCTCATTCCAGGTATTCCATAAACACTTTAGCAATGTGAATTTCATTTCCAGGACAAGTGCTGCCACTTAGTTGCAAGCAGACTATTTCATTCCCAGGCACTTTAAAACATCTAGTAAAAAGTTGAATGCAAAACTGCTTAAAAATACTTATTTAAAGAGGAAAAAGTATCTATGCATTGGGATCATTCGAGACTACAAAAAGTTCATATGTTTCTAACTTTTTGAAATTTAGTCACGTACCTCCAAATTAAATCTCCTTAAAAGCAGGAGGATAACAAAGGGTTTTAGGGTCCGGTTGCAGCAAATAGTAAACCGGTAAAAATGTGTTTGAAAAATATGATCAAAATTATCTATCTGTTAAAGCAGGTTGCAAAGGCCTAGAAACTCTGCTATAGTTTGCCTAGGCTCTTGACACTAATCATTTCAGGAACCTAGTCTCTCTCCAAATGGCATCAGACACATGTCGTGGGTGACTTCTCTTTACTTTCTCCTCAGAACTGTCTATGCTGTGTTGCATGTTGCTTTGCTAGAGTTTTAAATGCCCACACTATTCAAAACCTATGGAGGAAGGCAGGGAGGAGTATTGCCAGAAAGAATGGAAAGAAGGGAGATTTCTCATGATTTGTGTGTGTGTATGTAATTTACATCCTGAGATTAATCTAGAACAGAGCTCAACTTCTTGGCTCCAGCAAAGATGGAAAGGAAAGGTGGTATCTAACAACAACAGGCAAAGTGTAAGATTACCTGCCCTTCCTCCAAAAGAAACAAATATTCTCAATTTAAGGTACTATGTCCTTAATAACACATGATGAACCTGTGCAATTCTCTTCAGAGCTGGTGGATGAAAGAACATCCCATGACCTCAAGTTACTTCATCTTCTTAGCAACTCCCATCCCTGAAAACTCTTTCCTGTGTATATCCAACTGACACGAACAATTTGGAAGCATTTACTAAATGAAAACAAATACATATTAGTAAGATTGAAAGGCCTGGTTTCCTCAAAGGTCTAATGGCTTAAAAGACAGACTTCAAGAAACTCTGTTCATAAAATATTTCAGTTGTAGCTCCTTCTCTTTAGCAATTTGTTCTGGACGATGTCAGCTTGTTGATGGAATAACAAACCCCCACATTTAACAGAGCTGTGTATTGTCATAAAACAATATAACAAACCCAGAAATCAAGGTGAATACTCTTTTTTTTCTGTTCCTTAAAGACTATCTTTTGAGAAAAAGCATTAAGTTCTCAAACTTCAAATATTCACATTTTCAGGACTTTAAGAAGGATTTTAGACATAACTTCAATGTAACCTTTATTTTTAAAGAATGAAAGAGTAAAAAGAAATATTTAGAAAGGTATTTGGTTTCCATGGCAAGATTCTGGTAGTGGGAGGGAACTCTAGGGTGGCTTCTCTGCCCCCATGTCCAACATAGCCAATACCAGCTGGCTTCAAGATGCACCCACCACTAGTCAGGGCTGAGAATCAAGAATAAACTTAAGCCCAGGAAGGACAAGTGGTGGGGAAAGGTGTTTTTTAAGATTTGTTTTACTTTTCATTATCCTACTCCAATTTCCATTGGTAAAAAATTCAGCTAATTTTCCCCAAGTCAGGTGTGTTTTGCCTGTGACAATAATTGATGAGTGATTTCTCCTAGCCCTTATCAACTCATGAACCTTTCATTATATTTTTCTCTGTCTTGTCCAGCTGAGGAAGGGAGTGATACAGAGGCTTTGATGGGCACTTGGCATCCATCCAGGGTCAAAACACCACGATAAAAGAAAAAGGGAAAGATACAAACCAGCACTGACTGTGTCCTTTCCTACCATAGAGATTTCTGCCATGTTATGCTGACCTTGGTCAAAGCAGAAAATGCCTCAGAAGCACAAGAGCTATTAGCAAAGAAAATTTGCCTTTGACTGAATCAATGAATAGCCCTAAGACTGTATCTCCTTTGTTTGTGTATGTGTTGTTGTTTGAGTTTCTGGAGCTTGATCATCCTAATAGGACTGAATTTTTCTGTAAGGATTGATGCTGCATACCAGATTTCCTCTATTCATCATGAAAGCAGTGGCATACTATTGTCACAAACATAAAAGGACCTACTTAATCCAACTAGCCCTGAATTCCCCACCAATTAAGTTTGGGTGAGTCTCCTGGTCGGAACAAAAACCCAAGAGTCAAGCAGATGCTGGGACTGAGTTTGAATTGAGGCATTGAGTCACTGGATGACCTTGTGGACAGTCTCTTGACCTCCATGTGCCTCAGCACTCTGACAGCACTGCTGGGGGAAAGGCGGGACCTCACTGCACGCCAGATGCTGTGCCCAAGCCTTCCAGGCTAAGCTACAAAACAGCAAAATAAGCATGCTAATACAGGAACATTTCCTAAATTATTAAACTGACCCCTTTGACTTCTTCCTCAAAGGCTGAGAGTGACCAGGAATTCAGGGAGGAGCAAGGATTATTTCACTTGTTCTTGCTGGATGGGCTCCACTCACCGTTAAGTTGCAGAATATCCAAGTGGGATTGCCAAAAATGCCCTTAAAAAATACATTGCCACTGTTGGCAAAACAGAAAGTACAGGCAAAAGCACCTGTGTGTGTGCGCTGAGCACAGCTGTGCATGGACTGCTAAAGTTTCCATGGTGTACATGACAGAGTGCTGCTAAGAAAGAAGGGAAAGGCAGCAAAATTCAGCAAGGTTCAAATCCGTGGAAGACAAGCATCACTTGCTGATGTTTTCAAAAGACTTTCTGCACACTCATCTCCTCTCTGAAAGTGCATAGTATCCCTTTTTCTCCATCAGTACAATTGGCTCTGCACACCTCCACAGACTGTTTATGCAACTCGTGATCTGACTTCCCATGAGGAAACAGCTGTCCCACTGTGAGATATTATTGTCCCATCCCTTTATAGGCAACACTAATGTGAGCCAGTGGCTCTTGAATGGAGCACAAAAGTGCTGTGCAAGCTCTTCAGAGCAAAATAACTCAGGTTGGTTTAAGAAGCCCTGTACTATTCTGTAAAAGATACCTATTGGAATAGACAGGATTAGAGAGTTTACATAAATTATTTTCTCATTTTACATCATGAGGTTGAAAAAAAGAATTATGTAGGCAATGAGGAGCAGACTTTACCATAGAAACAGGACTCCACTTCCCAGGTAAGTATTCTGATTTCTAGATTTGGGCATCTAAGAATCATGACCCCCTGTTCCTGCACTGCTGGTCGTAATTTATCAAGATAGATGAAAAATCCCTTCAACCAGAACACATCACAAAAGACAGTGACTGAAGGCACTGCACTGTGGTGTGCAGAGTCCTGTCTTTCCTGAAGCAATACTGCAGCGATTGGTAATTATATCAGAAGATATGCCAATACTTCTTTAAGTTAATTTGGTCCAGTTAGATGTGATCTAAAGGTGTCTAGGAAGTCAAGTCCATGAGTATACTTCATTTAGGGCACACATTTTCTGAATCCCAAACAATCTTAATTCACCTGAGCAAAGGCAAGAAAGTTAATGCAAATACTCAACAGAACAACTAATCTCCTTCCTAAACTTTTTATAAAAACTTTTAAGTACTTTGAAATTTTACTGTGCAGCCACTTTTAGCATAAAAACATATTTTCCCAAGCAAGTTTTGTGTGTGTTTAGAAAACACTCAGGTAGAAGACAGAAAATAAAACTGAAAACATATTCATCATGTAGACATCTCTCTATAATGGCAAGTCTATATAGAAAGACTTGCATTCTATTTGCTAGGCACCTAGCAGTGCACAATAAAACTGAAACCATATCTGATGCTTTTATTAATAGTAGGTAAATGTCCCTGCTGTTTCACCAGGATCACAATTGAATGCTGGCTTGGACTTAATATAACTTTTCCTTCTATCTTTAACTTCTTCAGTTTTGTGTATCACAAACAGTAATGACGGAAAAAGCTTGCTTCAAGTATTCATAAATATTGAAAATATTCTAGGCCATTCTACAGAAGTGAAGCTTGTGCTCAACATGATGCATTTAGCAATGTCCTTGAGTTACCTGTATTTAGGACGTAACCTAAAACCACAGCTCTTGACCACTTTTATAGCTGTGAATGGTCCCCTGGCTCCTTTCACTTGAGCAGGGGTGTTAACCCCAGTGTCCTGGCTTATTTCCAGTTTACGTAATGATATTATGCTGCCTTAAATTCTCCAAGAGGTCCTAACTGGCAAAGCTATTCTTCACTTTCTCTTCCTTGAGAAACAGTGCTAGCAGGAAATATCTACCAATCTGTGTCTGAGAGCCAACTGAATTTCCACATTGGAGTAAATGGTCCCTATCTATAGTATATAAACTTGTACAGACATGCACACCTATGTGTCTGGTTTTTTGTACTGATTGCTTGGATATATGGATAAATATACATACATATATTTAGAGTTGTACTGGAATAGTGTTCTTAGCAGAAGGAAATATTTTTCAGCTTGAACTGGTTATAGCATTTTCTAAAGAATTATGGAACATACAGAGCAGAAAAGAACAAAAGCTGAGAGGATTTAATTAAGTGACATAATATGCCTATGGCAGAAGCGGGAACTTGACCCAGGTCTCAAGATTTCAGCTTTCAGTATGACATCATTTTTTTCCCTGAAGAAACACTATCTAATATAGTGCAAAATATATAAAAAAGGTATAGATATGTGTAATACAATGAAGAGTAGTTAGTGAAGAATACATAGTATAACAAAGAAATATAATGATCTAATCCCATCTCTGAAAAGAAATTTCTTTTGGGGGGAAAATAAAGTACTGTATCTATTTTGGGGTAGGTGTCTATAGAATAGTGTTGAAGACTCATCCAGCAGTTCTAAACTGGATGCCTCAACCTTCACTCTGCTTCTGCCCTTCAGTCACCCATTTCCACTTCATTCTACTCCTCTAATTCTAAGGATAAAGTTGACATACCAACATAAGGGAGACTTTACTACATTAAAGAAGACTACCACACTCTCTCTGTGTCAAAAACAGGGAAGGGTGTGCTCAACTTCTACCATTGAAACTAATTTCCATATATTTCATGACTCATTATTTGCATGTTGGTGGTGTAATAATATAGCAATATATGCTTGTGGGTTTTGTTAGAGAGGGAGCATTACTTATGGTTTGACACATCTCTACTCTCTCTCCATACAATTACTTTGCAAATATGTTGGCAGAGGGCAAAGGAGAAGGGATGGTGGACTTGTTAACATTCACTATGACAGAACACTTTGAAAAATCTGTGGCCTAATGATTTTTCTGTAACAGACTTTCTATATGCCCCTGTTTTTTCCATCTACAGAACTGCAATAATTTTTAATGAACTCATAAGAGTATTGTGAGGTTGAACATAGCATTGTCGTGGTTTGTAAACTGCTTGGAGATTTTTGGCTAAAAGGTGCTGTAAAAGTGCAAAGAAGTTAATTGAAATTACAGGAGTCAATTCCTAATGTGTATCTCCGTGTTTATGAGAGGATTTTTCACCTTACCCTATGGAATTTGAGACATAAAAAACACACTCTGGCCCAAAGAACTTACAATCCCAACAGAAAGTATAGATGAAAGGCCAGAAGAAGTTTAAAATTATCATCCCCATTTTACAGAGAAAGAACTCAAACATGAACGACATATTTGTTTCAGTTTGCACAGAGAAGGAGCAGCAGATGCAGGGATGTGAAGGCAGATCTCCTGAAGCCCATCCCAAGTGCTTCATATAGATGAGATTCTAGTTAGCACAGTCCCTCTACATTCTTCCCACTGCCCTGCCAGTAAGTCTAATTACTGAATTTTACTGCTGTTACAAAGGTAAAAACAGTCCTTTAAAAACCTACAGCTAGCTTGGAAACCAAATACGGCAGCATGCTTTCTTTTATCACCTTCTTGTTTAGTTAAGTCTTTTTTTTTTTTCCTCTTTTCTTTTTGTTCTCACATGGAGCTCATGAAACTCCTTAGTTTTGATAGTGTTTTTTATTATGAGGGTTTCTTTAGGTAGCTGAAGTGGCTGAGCAGGGCTTGCTGAGGAAGTGCTCAGCCATGGCCCACTGGTTGATGTCAAAAGGCCAGCATCTGGTACCATTCTCCCAGTGCTCAATTGCTTCTTTCTTTCAGCTCTTTTCAGACCAAGGTACAACTTGAGAAGTGCACTTTATGTTATAAAAGCCCTGATAGAATGGCAGCTTTGTGTGCATAAATCTGTTCTCGCTGCCAGCACCACAATTTAGCCAAATAGCAACTGCAGCCACAATACCACGAGGCCAAAGTTTTCTAAGACTAAATTTGTCACCTGGTCTCTTGCAAGTAGCTGCCTACAGACCTGAATATGACCTTAAATTTGATTCTCCCATTGTACTCAAGCTACAGAGAAAACTGAAAAGTGTTGATTTACTGTTCTATAGATTTTCTCCATTTTTCTTTACTTTTTTTGGTATATTTTTGACAAAATTATATATTTTTGTTTAAATAGTAAGAAAAAAAACTCAACTGAAGCAGAGACAGAGCCATGGTTAACTGTCAACAAATCTATGTAAAACTCAGCTGTCAGAATTTACTGATCTGAACACAGGGAGTTTAATTTTGATTTTATTGAAATATAAAATTTCCTCAGATTAAAACCAAATAAATATATCTTTATAGTCAAACTGAGACTCTACCAAGGCAGACAGCATCAAGTACTAGTTCACAGAGTGGGGTCAACACTATTTCTTCACTGAATTTGCCAATGTTTATATTTTCTTCTAATCAGGGGAAAATCAGAGCCATGTGGACGCTTACAGGAAAAACAGCAGGTCTCAAAATGTTATTGGCAGGGCAAAATTTGTGATTCTCCCATGGCACCCCTTTTTTTTGTCAACTTTGTTTCAGTTACATTTTCCTGTTAATGTCTAGTATTTTGTAAAGTCGTTTGGGCTGGAAACAAATTTTCTCATGTTTTTTATAGAATTGTAGAGCAGCCATTCCCAGGTGGAACTCTTATAAAGAAAAGCTTTATTTTAATCCACAAGCCTAAATCTAATATATAAGTTCTCTATTCTTATAAGGTATAGGTTAACACAGCAGGTGTTTCAAGTTCCTGGGAGATGCATTAAATAGACAAATTTAAACCATGATTATTAACAATTTTTTTTTTTTTATTTGGAAGGAGAGGAGAATATGAAATTTCAGTCAGGTATATACTATAAACAACTTTAGGATACAAATAACCCTCATAACACCTGCATGTGGGGAAACAAAGTAATATTTTAGAGTGTTTAACAGAACATTTCAAAAAACCCCATGATTAAACAAAATATTGAAATGCGAGTGCATAGCAGTCATAATTTTTAAAAGAGGGACCCAAAATAATGAACAAACAGCCAATAACTAGAAAATCACCTGAAGTAGTGAATTCAAAGGGCTTATTAAAAATATCAAATTTGCCTTTTAAAAGACCTATGTAATTACATGCATCATGATAAAGCATGCAGGGCAGGCAAGGCAAGCTTGTGCTGTAAAGGTCTGGACAACCTACGGCTGTACACGTGCAGAAAACACAGCAGGTTCCCAAGCACATGCAAGCATAAATGTTCAAGAGAGCAGGCCTGAAGGCAGTTTATAATGTTCCATTAAGGACCTGCCTGGCTTGCAAAATTTTGCCTATCTTACCATTTGTCAGCAGAGGAGCCGAACAGATCAAGGGTTAATGGGACATGGCACGTGTTAAACCCAGCTGGCACATCGCTCCAAACAAAGCCACCAGACTGTGGGATATGAATCCTGTCTTTGCTGGTATCAAACCTCTTCCTTAAGTACTATGAAAAGGAAAACTTTTGTCCTCCAGTCTTAGAGACTTGTGTTAAACACAACTATGGCAGGCCTGAGGGTGCACGCCAGAGCTCTGACTCATTAGTTTGAATGAAAATAATATGATCTGAGGAGAAAGATAAAGGATTTTTGTTACATTTCTTTTAAGTCAGAAGAGCTAAACTAAGGGCCGATTCCAGAGTTTATTCATGTGAAAACCACTGTTTAAACAATCTGAAGTTCATCTGACTGTATTATGTGTGCTTAGACTGAGTACTGGGAGTGGTGTGTTTATCCATTCTATACATGGTGGGATGCTGATTTAGATAGTAGCTATAGATTGGACACCCAGTTAATATCTAATCTTGATGTGTAAATCTTTTGACTGACTCATGGTTAAGTCTGCTGGAAAGAGACTGTGTTCTAGGTTCCTGGAAGTCCCTTATGAATCCAGTGGGTGATTATTTAACATCTTGCTTTCTGATCCCACTTAGCCTACTCTCAATACTATCTGCCAGTCAGAGAATTAATCACAGTGAGTCACTATTTAGAGAGAAAAGAGTGTGGCCTATCCAAGAACACTTCAATGACTACAAGCCAAATCCCCAGGCAAACTTTGTGAACATACAAAAGCAAAAGTAATCAAGAGTGAAAACTATACCTGTGCTTCCCCAGATGTAAAGGAGGTTATAAGGAGTGTATGAACATTCCAAACAACTTTGACTTTCCTTCAAGTAATGGAAACATCCAAGGGGATATTAAAAGAAAGAGTTTGGGGGAACAGTGAAAGGTCTCTGCTCTTTGCTTTCTGAAATCTAATGGACTCTTCTATTAAGACAGAGGAGACTTGTAACTGCTTAAAAATGTCTGCTACTAATATGCATTTCTCTTGATCCTATAAGATCTGTGATCCAGTAGGATACAAAACTCTGAGTTATACTTTTCAACATATTCTATTGGCTTTGAGTGTGGGGGACTGTTTTCTCCACAATACTTTTTGACATGAATAAGACGTGCTATTTTTTTCATCCGAGTTTTGTCAAATAACTGAACAGTTACTTGTGGATATTGGATTCGATATGGGGAAGTAAGTTATGGTTCATAATTTAGTACACATAGTGGATTTGAAATGGTCTCTAAAGAAGCTCAGAGGAAAACTCATATACAAATGCTTATTGGTTTGCTTTAGATTTGTGTTTGTACAGAGAAACATACATAACAAGAAGCATACATAACAAGAACTTGGTGTTTCTCCAGCTATCTGAACCAGTATTTCATTTTAAATATTTCCATGTGTTTATGAAGCTGAAATATTTTTTATGCAAACAGCCGTTGTATAATTCTCTCTTTGAAGTTACTAGGCATAATAAATAAAAAAACCCACCAGAAAAATAACATTGAGACTTTGACTTTAGAATATCTTAGGAAACAGACATATCTTCAGGGTGGTTAGCTGGTGGGAAGGTATGGCAGAGCACATACAGCAATGACATGTGGTATGTTTTCATTCCTCTCATATTATTTCAAGTCAGTAGAAGCTTAATTCGATGACCAGTCTCCGTGAAATATGGTGATACTCACAGTTAAAATGACAAAAGTGCCAACCTGACTGACAGAAGTTCCAGCCTGATTTACAGAGTGAGTCATATACATTCTTTAAGAAACTTTGGGTAAGGAGACATTCAGGCTGGCTGGAACTCCTTCATTCTTTTTGAAGCTTCAACATATACCTCATATAGTACACGGCTAGTATACTAGAGTATGGCCAGATCTTAGACTAATTATTACTTTTTCCTACTTCTGATAAGCCCACAAGACCAGACATTCAATATAAACACCACAGACTACATGCTGCTGCTACACATCACCCCACCTCCATATACCTCAGTGAAACTAGGTCAGCTTACACAAGCTGGGCACCTTCTCTGCAAAATGGATCAGGCAGCATATGTATTTAATTTTACATCCTGACTTGTGGATCTGTCTCCAGGACATCTGACAACACTCTTGATAAGTTAAAGATTTGGCGAGTCACGGTTAGTTACAGATCGAGTATCCCAAATCCTCCCTGCCTAGAAGGAGGATTGAGAAATGCCATGGACACAATACCCATCTGTAAAGAGTAATAAAGCCTCAGCTGTTTATGTGGAGATGGATGTTCCCACTCCAGTGTTGCTGATGGCTCCATTCTGCAAAATGTCAGCAAAATACTTGAGCACTTGTGACTTTCATGAACAAAGGACAACAGAATTTCTCATCTGCTAATGCGCTTTGTGTTAAAAAGCCAATTTGCCTCAAAGTCATTGCTGCAAAGTTCTTTCACTCTGTGCATAGATTAATCAGGCACACTCTAAAGTTGAACTTCAGTCAGGATTTTTGGAGGATAGAGTTAAGACGAAAAGGAAAATTTTGGGTTTAAGGATAAAAAAAATTTGTCTTTGGTGTTATTCCCATGTAATCAATGAAGATATAGTAGGGGTGAATTTTACTTGGCATGTTTAGCCAACACTTCATCAAAAGCTAATTTTCCTGCATCTAATCACCCAACCAGCCTCTTTCAGTTTTTATGGTCAAAAAAATGGGAGCTGGTGTCACTGACATCATATATTTTCTTCTACAGAGAAGGCAGGAAATTTCACCTCACTTCTAACTTGCTGTGTAATAATCACAGAGTGTCACTTTGTTTATTAGCTGTATGTTGACACACAATTGCAGTGTGAAAGTGACCCCACAGTCCAATCACAGCACACTGGCAGGTTAGATTTGGCTTAAATAATGCCCCTTCCTGCGCTGAAAACAGGTGCAGCCCCATCCAATTGCCAAACTCAACACCCTGCTGCTAAAGCACGCTGAATGTTGCACCAGTGTGACAGTAGGTGAGCAGGAGAACTTCTAAATGATATTATCCGTTGTTAAAAGAAAGACATCTTAATGAGAGCTACGGTGTTTTGGTGGTTACATAGCCTTTGCAAAGCCAGTTCTGGAAATAACACATAGTATTTACTTCGGAAACCAAACCAGGGATATGTTCTTATGGTTCTTTCTTAGAGTTATCATAGTAGAAAAATTTATGAAGAAATAGTGACACAGGAAAAAAAGTATTTGCTGCTGTGAAGATGCAGAAAGGCACAGCTGGGTACGAAGCGCCAGAGAGAACCCCGAGTGTCAACATCTACGTTGTTGCTGTTGCAGTCATTGACATGATACAATTCTCTTAGAAACTTGTTAGACTTCACATTAAAATTAGTTGGATTTTTGTCCCCTAATATTTGATTTTCATTTTGTTTCATCATTCTGTTTGGTATTTTGTTCCTATTGTTTCAAAGGTAAATTCCAAGCAAACTCAAGTCAAGATACCACTATTTTTTCTGAGTTTTCAGAGTGTCATGGAATAGCTGTTTCTGAAATCTGACATTATCATTAATTCAATCGGTAAAAATACAATTAAAACAAAGGAACTACATATTTTCACACTTGTGTGAAACATCGGCTCTGAAATTCCATAAAAATATTAAATTTTCTGCATTAAAGGTGGTACTGACATAAGGAAACAGAAGTTAAAATAACATGAGGGGTAATTTCTAAGCATGTATCTAGAGTGCATGAAATATGCTGTTCCCTGGAACGCTGATTCCTCAGCTGGCTACTAAGCAAGACATAGCAGAGCACACTGCACTGTTCCAGCGGATGTGCTTCCCTTCCAAGGAAAGCATGGCAAGGAAGGAAGTGCACATGAGCGTCATCTTTATATGGCTCTGATGTTTTAGACAGAGACCATACTAACTCTGTTTTTACAGATTTTGTATATTTTTTTTCCTAATACCCAGTAAAATTCTAATAGGCATCTAAGCCACTTTTCAGGTTAAATTTCACTTTTAAAAATGGCTTGGTCATGTGGGACCAGACTCTAGCCGTATTACTTAGTTGTCTATTTACCCTTAAAAAAATACAGTAATCAGATGGTTTCCTAAGAGTTAATGTCTGACAATAGAAATGTTTCATATTCCTAAGGACTCCATTTGAAGAATTCTTTGAATTTTATCCTAAGATTTCTGTTGCACCTTCCTAATAATTCTGTGACAAAAGAAGTATTAGCAACTGTATCTAAGGGTCTGAAGTACGAATATGATTCATTGCTATATGTGGTGGTGTGGTATTTGTACAACCACAAGTATCTGGGTAAACAGAGTCTCAATTTTAGAAGTCTTAATTTTTTGTATTTGCATTGTGTCTGGTTATTCCACTGTAAAATGTAACCATAAATTGCACATGCCCTGGGAGCAGGGTGTGAAGCTTTTTATTTTATCTGCTTCAATTGTTCATCATGTTTTGCTTTCAGATTTATATTGTCAATACAGCTCAGTAACTAGGTGATCACCATGATTTATCTTCATGGTTTAGAAAGCTTGTTAAAAGTCTTTGTCAGAAAACAGCTTGGTGATTTTTATAGATTTTCATTTTAAGTTTCAGAATTGTTGGCTTTTTCGCATTTTTAAGTGAAAGATTCTCTCCTTTTTCTCAAGATCAATTTCCAATTCAAAATCTAGTCTTCTACAGCCAGCCACCCATCCTTTAAGCATTTTAAGAAGTCAGAATTAATTTAAAGGAAACACTGTACAAATATCACAACAAAGATATTTCATTTATCCAACTGGACTTCCAATACATAATTCTAAATATATTGGCCCAAAGCTTTGGACCAAGCTTAGAGGAAAAAGTTCTTCAAAATCCTAAAAATTCTCACTGCAAGACAACATTATTCCTCCAGGCTTATTAATTCAGCCTGATCTTGAAGTCCAGAATTCCTGCCACTGGCAGCATGCAAAACTCTTTCAGATATCTCTCCGCATGAGGACCTTAGCTCTGGTTTTCAATCTTGTCCCAAAAAAGCTTATTTGAATCATACATCTGAATCCCTCCAGATCATCATGGGTCACTATCCCTGGATTGGTGGCAATTAACACATTCAGTTTCTCACTTGGGTAGCTACACAAATATCTCTATATTCATCAGAGGTTATTGGTGGTAAATGCCCCAGCAACTTCAGGTTATTTCCATCACCAGCCGGTTGCTGACCATGTGATGTCACAGGCTCCAGTCTCTGTAACCTGCTTGAATTACAGTGCAGGGACCTGCAGCTGGGAAATTCAGCTGGACCTGAGCTTGGCTGGGAAAGAAGATGGGGAACTAAGAAGGTCAGGGGTAATAGGGCTGTACTGATTTTCAAGAGGCAAAACAGTTCAGAGAAGATGATAGAAGGGTATTGGGAGTCTTCTTGGGAAAAGCGGGGGATGAGGCAGGAAATGATCTTTCTCCACCTGTGTGCACACAGCCCCAAAAATCTGACCAGACTCAGGTCCTTTGTGACTGGAAACCTTTGTGACTGGTCGGCAGATTCTGTATTAGTCTCTGCTGTGCTGCTGCAGAATCCTGCATTCACATAGCAGATGCAGCCCTTTTCTAAGAAAAGAGTGTGCTAACTAATCCTTCTCACTTGCTGCTACTGATCTCAGACTACAAAGCTCATTCTCAAGAGAGGGGGAAACAGTTTCACCCGTTCTAATTCTCCTAAACTGTTTATTCCCTTAGGCAAAATAATCAGCTAACACACCTGTGTAACACCAGTGTGGAGCAGGGAAACCCAGCAAGGAAACTCCCTGCAGCCACGGCCGCCTGTGCTGTCACTGAAGTGTGCCCAGGATGTAATGGCACATTAGGTGGGCATTGATCTCAGCCAGTTTATGAGGTCTGTTACAGAATTGAATCACTTGCTGCTGAATCCCATGGAGCAGAAATTGCTACTTCCTAAGCTAATCCATTTTCAAATTAGCTTCCAATTGTGACAGATGACCTCACTGAAAATCAGTTTACGTAATTGCTAACACTCACTAAGGGAAGGGAAATCAATCTTTCTATCTCTTTCTTTGCCTTATTTTTCTTAATATTTCTCACAGTGTCCTTTCACACTGCTCCAGCTGGGAAGACAGGCTTTATGAGAAAGCTAAGATTGCTTAATTGTCTATTCCAATTCAGAAGTCAAGAGGGGTAACAGGAATCGATGACTGCCACTGTTTCACTGGCAGTGGAGTTGAGAATGTGTACTCATTTGTTTGTGCAGCTTTCTTAAATCATTACTTACAGTGTATATCAGACCAAGGAACAGAGATTTCTGCATGAATAGACTATTTCCTGATCATTGTGTTTCGTTATAGACAGTTCATTTCCCAGTTTGTAATTGTAAAGATAAGTCTTAGCAAGAGAATGGGCACAAAAGCTGGTGGAAAGGGAAGACTTGATGCCCATGTAACTCTTAAAAATGAATAGCAGAAGCAATCACAGGTTGCCTCATATATCTTTTCTTGATGACTTTCATTATGAGAGGTGGAGGGGTTTTTTTTCCAATTTCCAAGGTAGGCTATATGTAGAGATGAAAATGCATAAAGAATACCCTATAGAAGAACACTTCAAACTGAAGAAAATACAAAATCAAAACAACTGAAATGGGCACATCCCATTAAAAAAAAAGAGAAAATTTCTAATACTTCTTTTTAAAAAAGCTCCCTACATCTAATTACAGGGACCTTTTTCTGGTACAAAATAGTATCTCAGTTTGAATCCTCCCTAATTTTGACAGCATTGAATTCTGAGCAGATACCTCTTCAAAGCAAAGTGACACATTTATATGTGATATATATTCTATGTGATAGGATAAATTATGTAGCAATACAATAGAAATAAGATCTGAGTACCATGGAAAGTTTTCAATATTTTTTTGGTATTATGAATCATGTAAAACTAAGAAAATGTACTAAAAGAAGGAAAAAGGAAAAATTAGGCACTTAACACTAATTCAGTAAAAAAGTCATACAGACCTATCCAAGCTGTTTCTCAAAGCAATCAACACAAATTAAATAACTATTAAGTTCATCCTACACTGTCTCAAAATAGCAGGCAGGGAGAAAACAATGTCTGTGCAGCTGACTAAGGGACAGTGCAGATTTTAATTTTGCTATGTCAGCTGGCTCAGAAACAAATCTGCATTTCCTCCTGGGAAGATACAGATGTACTTTTTAAATAACAAAATAGCCAATATGTCTCTAAATATGATTATCATAACCACATATAACTTGTTGTACAACTATGCTCAGCTTCATAGGTAGGGCAGAAAGCCAGAAAATGTGGTGAACATATCCTCTTCCTCAACCCCTTGACCTACGAGTGTGATGTTTATCTTCATGCTGACATTCCTAAAAATCTGTATTTCCCCCTTGAATCCAGCTACCATATATTGAGAACAGAATAACAACTTATGTTCCTTTGGCATTTTAGAAACATTTTTTTGTTGCATGCATTGCCTTGCTTTTGCTTTCCTTTTGGATGCCTCTGTCCTCATTGAGTCCACAGTTTATTTCTGACTGTGTGACTCTGCAGCCATTCCTGGTTACATGTTAAAAAGAATCCCAAGGAAATATTGTGGCTTGTGGTTTCGAATATCAGTTTTACTATGTCCCTGAAGCTTAGACATGAATGACATGTTGACCTTTGAAGTAGCATTGTCCTGGGACATAGCTGAGATTTTCTGTTAGAGTGAGGTTTGCCTTTAGCAGAAGAGGAATGTTCAGATAGACTGATTGGTACTTGGCCCCTGGCTAGGCTAAAAGTATAGCTTTCCCTCTCAGGCCTAATTCCTAGCACAGGAATGCAGAGACAAAAGGAAACACAATAGGGAGATAAATCTAGTAGAAGTTATTCCAAGCAACTTTATAGAAGTTTGAGCTATAAATTGGAACACATACTTCTTCCTTTGGTTATTTCATCCATTTTTGACTGTGCCTAATATATCATTAAAGTGCTATTATAAAATTTAAATGGATTGGTGAGTGTGTTTTTCTTGGGGGAAATGTTTTGTGAGAGCTCCAAAGTAATTGGATAAGGTATAGCTTATTTGCTTTAGAGTTCTCTAATCAGCATTCACATGGAACTCAGATTCCAAAATATTTGGACCCCCACTGGAACAAATAGAAGTGTTGTAGGAACAGAAATGCACTGGTGACCGCACAGAAATTTTTAATATTCTGAAGCATTGCTTGCAAGTACTAAAATCTTTTGAAGTGGTGTCTAACTATTTTTCTATGATATCTGGGGATAAACTCAATTCTTTATTTATCTAAGCAGGGGTTCTCCTTCAGTGAATTTCATAATATTGAGGAAGCTAATTGAATTAAGTAATTATAAAAGGTACTAGAGCAAACCCGTGAAACCAAACTCATCTGCTATTCAGAATGCTCAATGTCATTGTAATTTTCCCATCCCATTTCAAAATGTTTTCAGAAATGAGATTTAGTCAACATTCACGTAAATTTAGATTTAGATAGGAACTCCAATGAAGTAACCAAATGCCATGGATGAACTCCTATCAGGAAGTAAAAGGATACCACCCAAATACACAAAATACTAATAATTGTTTTCTGACAAGCACTAAAGACTCTGATGGTACACAAGATAATGATCTGAAATATTAAAGTCATCTCCTATTAGCGTTACTCTCCTTCTAGTTCCCAAATCCCAGGGGTAAAAAATACCATACTTAAACCCAACACTGTATCAAAGAAATGTGACCTCAACAACCAGAAGAGCAGAAAGTGAAGCTCAACTGGAAGAAGGAGAAACAACAGTGTGTAGAATGGCAGCAGAAAGAAAGGACCCCTAAACTACTCCCTGCAGAGCCACATTAGTGCAGAAAATACCTTCTCAATTTAAAAGAAAGGAAAAAAATAAAACAGAAAGGATGTGGTTAATTTTGCAAATACCCATTTGAAAATTATTAGAATGATGCAAAGATGTGATATGTAAGGGGAGAGAGAAATCAGTGATTTCCTTTTCCATCTATATATAATCACATCCTTTTTTTCTGAGCACAGGCAGTTGAGCCTTAGACTGCTAATTCTAGGAAATGATTTCTCAAGTGTTTGCCACTCACTAACCAAATGAAATCATCAAAATTTGCTGAAATGGAAGAAACCCCAGAAACAGAGGTCACTGACTCTTCAGTGTAAAAGAAACCTTCAGCTGCCAGCATTTTCAATAAGCTCCAGGTTGGGAAACTGTGACTATGGCTTTGGTGTAATAATACTTTCCTTCCAAAGACAAAGAAAATACAAACTTGCTTATAAAGCTAAACTTCACTAAAAGATAATGGCCTGTCACTAAATACAGCAGCCCTGCTCATCAATGCATGGTACTATGGAGGACAGTGAATCTGTGACCCTTTCCTCTCACAACCTCAGTGCCCTCTAAATTAATATTCTTTTCCCCCTCTTTCTCATGGGAAAGATAATGAGGAAACTGAATATTCGCAGAGGACTGAAAATGCTACTTTCTCTGAATGAAAAATAACCTGTGTTAGAGACTGAGTTTTTAACATTAGGATTTTTAAAATAAAAAACCCCAACAAGCAACTACATTTATTCTCTTCCATCACTGCAAATGGTACAAAAGTAGACCTAATTTACGCTAATTTTGAAGCTATTTTACTCTCTCTTCTGATGAGAAATAGAGCTAAAAATCAGACGTTATCATGTCTGTATAAAGTGTCAATTATAATAAAACATATTTTTGCTATGACTTCAAACCAGGCTCATATCTGAAGGAATCTACAGAATAGGTGTCAAGATTTTGTTCATTAGACATTATCTGACTATTGACAGATTTCATAATCACATCATGATTCTGACTGGAATCATGGAGTACAATCCTGCCAAGAAAAAGATGCATCTGCATAAAATATGGACTATACATTAAAACATTTGTAAAATGATAAATTATCTACTGCAGCTTTATAGGAAAATACTAGTACGTAAAACTGAAAAAATGCAACTGCTGCTTAGAACAGTTTGAAAGGAATTGTTATTACTGGAGTTCAATGGGTGTCTCTTAAAATTCTTGGAATTAAGTGTACTATTGTACTAAGCATAGCAAAAACCATATGATGGTGAAATATCTATATTATCTTTTTTTCCCATAAATTATCATGAACATACCAAAATGATATGCATACAAGAGAACAGAAGGAGAAACACAGTATCTACTCCACTGCTGTCATGACTGACATTTTAATTGGCTCACAAGCAAATGGGGACTGCATCTTGTTTAGACTTAATTTCCACATGTACAGTACAGCCATTACAACTAGACTCTTCTACATCTGGGAATTAGTTTATAGGATTGCAACTGCTGCTCATCTGGTCTTCTGCTGTCTTTGCCATGAACATGAGTCTTGACAGAGAAACTGTGACTGGATAAAATAGCTATCAGATGTTAATGTAGTCCCTTTAGGTATACTAGCAGAGAACACACCTCTGTAAGCAGAGGGAAGTCACAGTGTTCAGAATTGGAGCCAAGTAAAACAGGGATGGGAGACTTGGAGTGCTACTTCTTGTGCTGCAAGGGGAAAGGCAGGGTGGGTGAAAGGTACAATAGGAACAGCAGCACAAACACACAGCTGGTGCTGGAATCCACCTCATGAGGACTTACTGCTGTTCCATGCAGCTTTCAGGGCATGCACCCTGAACAAAGGCCATCTGCATTACAGCTGGACGGGACTTCTCCAGCAAAGTTCCTTTCCTATCCAAAAATTATGATTTGCTAGAATATTTTATTATTATTACTTTTAATGAAAATGAATAGTTTTTGAGAAGATTTGTGTTTGAAACTTTTCTCAGATAGATCTGTCACAGACTATCCCAAAGGAGTACATTTGCCTTGACTGTACTTTTATTTAGACAAAACATGAGGATAGAGAATTAATGCATGTGTGTCATGGTCCAGTGAAGATAATTTTGTATAAATATGCAATAACAATCAGAAAGACTGTATCTCTCCAAGGACATAGAGTGCACAGAGAGTGACATCCTTGGAGACACTTCACAAATAGGGCTTTACTCCATTGTCCTCTTGAGGGATCACCATGAACCAAAAAAAAGAATGAGATTTGAGCTGCAGTCTCCCACATTCCCTGGGACACAGAACAGTTGCTCATAGAAATTTAATTTTTATATCCCCATCAAGCCATCCAGACTATTGTCCAGTATTTAGGTATTTGCACAAACCAAAACAATTGCAATAAAAACAATTAAAATGGATTTTATTGGAGACATGAGAGAAATAGAGTTTTGTTTTGCTTTTTAATTGTAGGTGATCTTCATAACAATTGAGCTATTTTAGAGCATTCATACATCAGTATTTTTAGGAAAATAAGGCCATAGGGGTTGGGGGATTTTTTTTTCCTGCCCTGTTTTTCCTTTATAAAATTTGATTTAGCATGATGAAGAAAATAAAACAAACTTCTAAACCCTGAAATCTTTCAGAAGCCAGTGTTCTAGTTTTCCAGCCAGCCCTCATCCACATGGAGGCCAAATGCTCTTGTCATGTTATTAATTCAGTCTGCACAAGAGGTTGTGGTTCCCTTACTAGAGGAACTCTGCTATGAAATGTGGTGCCAGAAAATCTGACAAGTGCCTCCCCTCCCAGTACAGTATTTTGGAGAGAGGAAGCCTGGAGCAGAAGGCTCTCTGCGGGTTGCTGGGGGACGGTTTGCATAGCGCTTACACTTCTTTGTGGTGTGGTTTGAAGGGGGAGAAAGTTGGGACATTTCAACAGCCCTTCTCCCTCTCTGTTCCTGCAGTTTGCACAGCAAAGACAGAGAAAACCTAGCAAAAAACAAGAAACGAATGTTGTGGCTTTCCTGCCTTTTCTACCACCTTAGAACAAGGTCTAGCACCAAATCCTAGTAGATTATGCATTACAGTGTCTGGGAATATGTATAGGAAAGGTTTTGGCAAGTACAATAAACCCAAATATTTCATGAGAATGAGTGCTCAGTTTCAGATGTTGTCTTAAACCACATTCAACAATATGATATGTGTGGTTTTCTGTTATTGTTATTTTCACTCCCCCTTCCGCCACTTCATTTTAAATTACCTGAGAAGTATCTTTAATGCTTCTTTCCCCTTCCAGGTAAGTATATTAACCGTCAGACTGAATACCTTGAGCACAAGCATTAGATGTTGAGAAGACGATTGAAACCCTAATAAATTTGAAACCGTTTTCAATTAGTACACAGGAAATTTACTTTGTGAGCCATGACTTGTTTTATTAGTGCCCTGGAGGGCAATTTAGATTGGAAAAATCAGGACATCATTGTTTGCCAAAAAAAGAAAACAGATACTTAGCTTTCATCTATAGTCTGGGATACAGCCATGAAAATGGGACTAAAATATTATTGAGTATCAAAAAATATTTATAAATTGGGGTCAATCATAGTTCCAAAGTGTTGGAAATGACATTCATCCTATCCTAAACTGTGTGGTTATTTTGGAAGTTTTCCACTTACTAGCATACTGCTTTTACTTTTAAATCAACCCAAAGTAAAACCTTTATATTATACTTTTAATAGGTTCGATTAAGATATGGAAATAGTTGCTCAAAAAAGCAGGAACCCCTTTAAAATTTATCATACCTTTCAAACTTTAGTCACCTGTATTTTCTGTGGGGTTACATCATATAGCCCACTCTCTATTTTTCTTCTCTCTTATTGCTCACACTCTCAGCTAGCCAGAAACGAAAATTTTACATCAAAGACATAGAGAGAACTAAGCAAAGGTTATGTATTTGCAGAAGCAGTCCCTTCTAAAATTATGAATAGCAAATCCACTTCTAATACTGCAAAATTTTTTCTGCCAATTGTAGTCTGGCCAGTAAGGTGAAGGAGAGCATACACCCGATGAAACAACTCTTAATATGCCTTTGCCTGACATACACAGGCATCAGCTACAAAAGTGTTCCTTGTGTATTAACCTGCCTTGACCTCATCCACCTGAATAAAGGCCTCTTGCAGTGTGGTCTATAATTTTTCAATACTTTTTATCATACCCACGTCATTGCCTTTCACACTTCAGCAAGCTCCTTCAAATGATGCCAAACTCAGATTCAGCAGCACTGGAGCATGGCTTAAACACTTAGGGCTAAATTATCATAACTCTTTCTTGGTCACGTAAGAGAGGGAGAAATCTCTCCCCTTTTCCCCCCACTGTGAATGTAACTCCAGGGGTAAAGGACAGGACTATGAGAAGACCATTGTGTACCTTGCTTCATATGCAACAGCTGATACATGGGATGAGAAAAAAAATTCTCCAAGGAAACAGTGAAGTGCTTTTATAGTTTTCATGGAAGCATATACTGGAAGGATGCAACTCCAAACAAGTATTTGTGCCATTTAATATTAAGTTGCATCTGTACAACAAGCACAGTGTAATTAGGTAAAAGAGGCAGTTCCAAAAAGAATTCAGAATATCTAAATAAAACTAGTGCTCAAAAGACAACCTCTGTGAGAAGAACCTATACAAATAGTGACTGTAACTACTCCAGAGTTCACACAAGGAAAATTACCCCATGGTCAGTCACAATTCTTATTAAAAAAGGAACATTAAAAACCACAAGGGCATTGGCCTCACTGATTTCCTTTCCCATCTGAAGTTTTTATTTTAAAACTTTGTGCTGGTCAAATCAATCATAGATGCAGTCACTGAGCTCTTATACCTGAAACTATTTCGGATATCCAAGTATCCAGCCAAGAGCTGAACCTGCAGGAGTGAACTCTTGTAAATGATACTTCCTCCAGAACAAAAAAGCTAGCAGGTATGAAAACAACATTTATAGTTCAGAGCAGTAGTGTATTTACCATCCTACCATACTTTCACACGATGGGCATCTCTAACCCAGAGTCAGAAATACCAGTCTCAATTCCCACCTCCCTAGGAGGAAGGCGCCTGGGGTGGCCATCCACTGAAATTTCCCAAATACATCAAAATGAACAATATCCTTTTGTGCCAGTTCCCACCTCAGCAAGCAGGCATGACATTGTAAGGACACAAATCAAGGACACAAACTGTAGGGCACACCATGGGCTTCACCTATGCATTATTATAAGCATAGTATCTATCTGTCTCCATCAGATCAGCAGTGTCTAGATGAACATCTAGCTGAGGTTAAAAGAAAATTAAACAAAACCAGTATTCTAATCCTTTACATAAATTTCAGAGTACTAGTTAGGCCCTTTAAGGAACATATTAAATTTGCACAGAATTCTTAATCCCTGGAAAACAAACAGGAAGGAACTGTTAGCTTTAACTTACTTAAATGCATGTCAATAAAGAAAGAAAAAAAGAAAAAAAAAAAAAAGAAGAAGAAAAGATCTTACCTCACACAGCCACAAGTGTTTAATCATCAAAGCAAAATTATCCAGTTTGATTGATGTCTCTTTTGATACTCCTAAAGGAAAATAATTTTATATTTAAAAAGACGACCAGTTTACAGAAAAAACACATAAAAGCTTACCTACTTCTGAACAGTAAATAAGAACACAATCAATTACCACAGCTTTGTTTTAAAGCATCCAAAGTCTTGACTATGTAAAAGGGACCATTCTAAATTCAATAAGATTTGGAAAAATGCATGGCAGGGGTCTTGTGATGAAACACAGTCGTATTGCACTTATATAAAGTATAAGCCTTTTTGCTGTAATAAAGTGAAGTCATCTTGGTTTGCAACTGGAGTTTGTTAGGATTGTCTCATTAATGTAAAAAAATCCAACCCAATCCATCCCTCTTCCATATCTCCCAAACCTCTAAATGCATTGGTTTTTACTGGAATGAAGTTACATCTCCTTATAAAGGCAAGCCTAGATAGATGATATTGAAATAAATTAGTTTCACTTTCTGAAACATTATAGCACGGTTTTGCTATGGCCCACTGTCTTGGGGTGACTTTATGCTGTTGTATCCCCTATCGCCGCTCTGTGCCCAGACATGAATCCTGTGCCTTTCTGTGCCTTTGAAACTGGGTCCAAGAGAAAGAGAAAAAAAGCCAGGCGAACTTTTCAAAGTGGTTTTTTGTTCAAGGACAAAGAGATTGCTGCTGCTACTGTAGAGCGGAGGAAAGCATCTTCCTGCTTTTCCCAGCTCTTGGCTCCTTTTTCTCGGAGGACAAAGACGGAGAGTTAAACTCCTTTGCTTCCCTGCGACTTTGGCTTTTTCTTCTTCTTTTCTTCTGGAACTGTTCAACAACACCAAAACATCATCTGGGAGGCCTGAAGGGGCCCCCTCCAGCTCTGAAGAGGAGAAAGCCACACCCACAAAGGACTCCGAAATCTACCCAGGTTCTCTCCACAGCAAGAGGTTTTATTATTTAGCATTATTATTCTTTTTCTATGTGTTTGTTAAATAAATAGGTTTTTTCTTTCACTTTCCTCCGAGGAATTTTTCCTAAACCTGGTGGGGGAGGGGTGGCTGTAACCTGCATTCTATCAGAGGACATTCAAATTCCGACGTTCCTCCAAATTTGTCTCTGCCTGGGACACCCAATCAGTTAATCTTGCTTAGGAAAAGGCCAGGGAGAGAGGGAACATTCGTTTGGAGAGGGGACATGCAGGTTTGCAGTAGTGCAGCACTGTAAACGTGACCCTGTGGCAGAGGAAGCCAGCAGGACCACACGCCAGGGAACCTGCTCTGCCAGCAGCCAGAACTCTGCAACACAGAATGCCCGGGAGCCAGGCAGAACTTCTGGGCACTTTTTGGACATGAATATTTACTCAGGCATGTTTGAGGGCATCGTCAAAGACTAGCTCGAGCTAAGGAAGTTGACCAGAAAGCCAAGTTCAAATTGGAGTAGCTCAGAGCAGTTAACTTTAAACTTTAGCTGTAAAAGAGACTCATGCTTCATTGGAAAAACTCAAATAATTGACCTTTCTACACCTATATGAACATCTGTTCTCCATCCAGTCTGCTCATTTTTATTTTTACCCTGAAAATGTGCAAGAAGATAAGGTAAATGAAAAAATATTTAAGAATTTCTGCAACTTGTTAACAAGAATTTGCTCACATAAATGGACTTTCCAGGCACTGGCACAAACTTACCACTGTGATGCCCATCACATGAACATAGACACCCTGGGCTGTGACTTCCTGCTCTGGGACCTAGCAAACACCCTGGTTCTCGAGATGCTAAAGAGTGACAGGGTTATGGATGAGCAGAGAAAAATGCTTTCAATATTCTCTGTACGGAATGTATTCATGAAAGATCAAGTCCAAATGGAATTAAACCCAGTTGGATCTGCAGTTGACTCATTTCACTGAACATTTCAAATTAAAGATTTCTGTTTGGAACACATGGACTGTGTTGGTTAATTTTGTTATATTTCTGATGGCAGATGCTATGGGACCCTACAGATTTCTAGGATACAGTTTGTATTTTAATATGTGCTTGCACAATGCCTAACATTCCTTGGCAAATAAGCTAGCAACATTCTCACGTAAAATTAGGCAAGGTCTTGTTTGCTACATGCTTTTTAAAAAAGTTTCCATATTTGGATCATGATTTACAGTTTCACTGAAATGCTCTGGCTTTCTAAATGTGATTGACACAGAAGGAATTATGCTAAAATATTTTGAAATAAGGAAGAAACAAATGACCTTACAGGATAATTTTCTTGTGCAAATGTATTATAAGAAGTTTGCTGAGAAACATTCTAGCCTCTAGTTTTAAAGAGCTGCCAGAAGAAAACTCATCCAGTGGAAGAAACCAGTGTTGAGATCTTGCCCACATCAACTGTCAAACAGAAGCCAACACACACAATTGAAGTAATTAGAAAAAAAAAATCAATATCTCAAAAATAAAAGAGTTGATCTTTTGCAACCTAGACTGTCAGTGAGTCAAAATGAAATAAATTACCTTATCTGCTAAAGGGAACAATAGCTGCTGATTTGCTCTCCGGAAGTAATAGATTTTTTTTCTTTCCTACTGGTGTTCTTCCTTGGAAGTTAAAGACAGATTTCAGACCTTATTCTGCTTTGTTTTAAAATGTGAACAAAGCCCAATGAAGGAAGACATTTCAGTGGACTGTGTAAACAAGACCCAAATTTGATGCAAAACCATCAAACCTAACAGCCCTAGATCTGAAGAGGCTAACAGAGACCACTTAAGAAGTAAACTGATACAGAAGCCATAAAAGATACCTCTATGGATTCTTACATTTTATCTTTTCTTAACCTGATTCTAATCAATGATTTGGGAAGACAGCTGAGAGTGTCCTGAGTATTAAACATGTTTACCATTCCAATTCTGCTAGAGTTTTCTTAGTCACTACACAAGTTCTGTAACCATCCTGCTTATCCAGTCCTCTCTGTACAACAATGTACAACCCCAGCCCCTAAACAAAATGGTTTTAAAACACTTCATATTCAAAGTTTCTCTATTTCCTGCAATATGTATGCACATAACTAAACTATTGACTCCAACATGCAAGAGCTGAATAAAGCATATTCTTAATTTTAGCAGAATTTTAGTGATATTAAAATATTATTATTGTGATGCTTCTGTCAAAGTTCTATCAACACTTTCCCGAGATATAGTAGCAGCTGTATTTTTATATTTTTATCATCTGGACAAAAAAGCATTCTCCATACTTAAGTTTCTGATTAAAATTGTGTGTTAAAGAGACTGTGCTTTTTAAGGTCAGATGTGGAAAAGGTCTGCAGTTTATCTCTAAGCCACAAAAACCCCATTAAATAAATGAAATTATTTACCGTTAAGATGTTTTTCCTCTTTTTTAAACTGACTTTCTGGCATCACAGAAAATACACTAAAAAAATAGAAAATGTCAGGCTTTTTTAAGATTCTCAGGAGGGGCATCAAAAGTTTAAGCACCCAACATTATTAATCCCTTGTGATATTCAGATTGCAGGTGCATGCACTTCTTTCTAATGCATATGAAGCTCAATCTAAACATCCCAGTAATAAATAGAACAAGTACCACTGATTTTCATCTTTACTAGTCACCTTGCCAGGACTGGCAACATTCTTATACCTCTTTCAGACCTTTTTCTTAAACAGTCATTTAATGTCTCGGACACAGCGATGTGAAGATCAACCCACCCACCCACATGTATACACACACAGGTATGCAGACAGAAAAAGTAATCTTTATTAAAAAGATTGTAGGATCCTCTCTGCTTTTTCCTTGTGTGCTCCCACAACTTCAGAGCTGATCACAGGAGCCAAACTACCTCCTGCTGTTTTTTACAGCTGAGGTTTCTCAGTCCTTTATAGGCACAGTTTGACCCCTTTCCAGCTGGCTCTGATAATCAAATACGAGCAGCCAAGTCCAGCTCTAGCTCCCTACTCCCCTAACAACTGCTCTAGGACTGAAAGGAGTAGACCACCCTGTTAAATGTCCTACGATTAAACCAGCAAAATATTTAATAGGAAATTCTGTTCACTTTATTATTTCTTACAAGACAAAAGGAAGAGAGAGAGCAGGGAGGAATCTTTTGTGGATGTGATTAGCTTTTACTCAATTGGAAGTCCAATTTGGAAATAATTTGTTGAACTATGAGCTTTTGCAGACACACAGCAATTTAAAGTTAAGCAGATATTTCAGATACACTTCACTAGGTTAGTTTCATCTGTGGAATACTCCACATATGAAGTGTTAGTTTTGGTAGCTCTTTTATTAATGGGCTTATACACGCTTGAAATGAAGAGATGTTTCATCCAAATTTCTTTATCCTTCCTTGTTTGAACTTTAACTATATGATTATTATATTTTATATACAATATATGATTGAAAGTTCTTAGTGATAGGTAAGAGATAATTCCATCAGCTCACATTGTCTGAACTACTGAGCTTAAGATGAGACAGATGAGACTGGAAGAAGAGACAATTTCCTGAGAGCAAATGAGGATGTCCATACCTGTGCCACAAGAGAACTGAGAGAAGTTCTCTGGGTTGATGGAGGAATCATGAGAAGGAAGACTGAGTTTGTAGCATGGACTTCTTAAAAAAGCAGAGAGCAAACATGGACAAAAATAGAAAAGTAGATTTGTCCCAGGTAACAGGAATCCCATGCTGACTGGGAACAAGATCTTGAGCTGAAAGCTATACTGGGCAAGAGGAAGATTTCAAACCATCTTTTTTTCCTCACACTAAGAAAAAGGTTGGACAGGCTCATATCACAATTATGCCTGATTTTAGTGTCCTGTCACAGCATCTCATCAAGTACACAAAGCTAAAGATGTGAGTGAATAGATTTTCATGAAAATATTCCTCATTGACACTAAACATCAATATTTGCATAAGCAAGGAGCCCTAAGAGGTGATGTTTGGCTTTAAATCAATGCTAGAAGTGTTTGTCACAAAGTCTTGAGATAAGCTGCAAGCAAATAGACATTATGTAAAGCATATTTTCGTCTTCTGCAGATATAAACTTTATGCCAGACATAATAATTACATGATGAGTGATAGCATTTGAATGAAAATACTGTTATAATGGAGAAATAGCATGTTATTGTATATATCACCTTCAAAGTTCTTTTTCTGAAAACGTGGCTTTTCAAAGTTAGACACCCAGAAAGGCAAAGTCTGTTTGTGTTTGGAGGAAGTACATGGAATTCCTGCTAGTTGGGTTTCGTGGTCTCCAGCTGACATAAACATTCTCAGAAGCTATATTATGCATACTGTTCTGTGTGTGCATAAAATTTTGGAAACCCACCAGCAGGGAAAGAGATGTAGAAACATTTCCTTGTCTTAGAAATTATTGATGAAAATGAACACAGGCATTTTCGAACTGGCCTTATTAATGAAAGCTTTTCCTGGCTGGTACATATAAGGGCAAACACATTATTCACAATGAAAAACAGCTTTGTAAAAGCAAAGGAGGAAACCTCATGGGTGGTCTTCTAAGAATATGAAAACCTGTTTTATGCTCTAGATACAGTAAAAGAAAAAAAAAAAGAAAAGGAATCCAATGGCTACCTTTGAGTCCCAGAGGCACAGGAGCAAGATGCCGTATTTGAGTCCAAGAGGAGCTATATTGTGTCTTCCTTGGATTGGTGTGGAGAAATGCTGTGCATTTCCCAAATCTGACTCAAAGTGAATGAAATTATTCTATGAGTTTCATTCCCTGAACTCACTCAAGCGAGATTGCTATGGAGATGAGGCACAATTGAAAGTTTCTTTTATCAGCAGAGAGACTAAACTGACTGTAATAGGCTTTGGAATATCCTTGAGCAGAACTCTCCATTCTACTTGATATTTTGGCATTGGCAGTAGCCCAGTCTTACACTTGAGCAATTTAGACTTTGCAGAATCTGCCATTCTGTGTCTAATTCATATTTTTAAAACCTTTGCCTCTGCTACCTGTAAACCCTGCACTACCATCTTTGACTACAACTTTACTACACAGCTATTCACATATTTCTGCTTTTTTTAAGATGTGATGATGATTTTCTGGTATTTGGGAAGGAAATAGAGTCATGAATAATACAGTTATCTTGTCATTCTGGTATAAATTTCATGCCATTTCAATACACTGGCAAATAATAGAATTTGGAGGCAGAAGAAAAAGTAAAAACCTTCTCCAATGGCATGTTACAGACATTAAAAAGGATAGAGAATAGTTTCTAAACTGTTATCTTTGATTGGCTTGGTTTAGGTGTTTTAACCTTTTTTTTGGTGTTACATAGACAAATCATTTATTGTGATAAATATTCTCTTTTGATCTCTTTGTTTTATGCCTTCCAAATAAAATTACATTAAGCGGAGCAACTGCATTTCTTCCATATGCAAAATTGCTTAAGACATTTCTGATCTCCCTGTGACAAATGTTGCAGGATGAATGAAAGAGATGCAGAAGCAGATACAATTGTATATTAACATAACCTAATGCTATGAGGTATTTGACTTAAAGCAGAGGCAGGGCCTGAATCCATCTCCTATGCCTCCTACTCTTTTTAAGCTTCCTCCAGGCCCATCTAAATCCAGTGTTGCACAAACGTCATCACATAATTTTGTCATGACTGCTGAATTACTAATTGACTACTCTGTTCTCACTAATGCAAGACCTTCCCTTTCTTTATTAAGTCATCTTTCCTTCCGATAGATGTCACAGGATACACAATTTCCTTCTGAAAAGGCCATTAAATGTGACAAATACATAAGCACAATTTGCTTCCTCCCTGAGGCAGGGATCCAGGAATTTTGCACGGGAGTCTCTTGCATCATTCTCCCCACCAGCCAGTTTGTCAGGTCTAGCCAGTACCAGTACCATAAACTGACTTGGTGAGATATACCTTTGAAAGTGATTCATTACAGCTTTAAACAAAGAACAACACTGGGGAAAAGATTTTAAGTTTTTCACTGAGTGGGTTTTTTTATTTTAATTCATTGAAATATTCTGCTATCATGCAATGTTATTTCCTGCACCGCAGAGGTGGTAACTGGTGTTCAGTAAAAGAAGTTTCAACCCACATTGGTGACCTTGATCTATAATGAAGTCAAAAATAGGACTGCAGGCCATTGGAAAACATTGAGTCTTAAATTACGTATTAAGTAACACTTGAATGTAGTGGAAATCTTGTCACTGGATTCAATGCAAGTGTCTCAAGCCCTTCTGTTCTAATTCAAGCAATACTGTATTTATAATCAAATCCACTGGACAAAAAACCTGCAAAGTCTTACTTCTTTAAACACAGTCTATATATATATTTAAAAAAAAAAGAAAACTCCTTGTGATCATTCAGCAGCTTACTTTGGTTTAGGTAGGTGGTCTCCATTAAATTCCAGTCCTGATAATGTCCATGTTGTCTTTACTATGGCTGATAATTTTATTGGAAATGCTATCAAATAAACATGAAGCTGCAACTCTTTCTAGCCCTTTGAAATGTCCTATTCAAACTAAGGAACATTAAAAGATATAATAATAATGAAAATATCTTGCCCTATTTCCATACACTAATCTTTTGAATAGAAATAAAAAGAGACTTAATTTCCTTGACATTTAATTCAGAATTATAACTATGTTTTTAGGAAGAAGTTTGTTCCTTCGTTTGAAACAAAACGGGTTGAATCATTTCTCTGTTCAAGAATAACTGTGAGCTTCTATAGAGAAGAGACTGATAAGGATTTCTATAATGACTGCTAAGAAACTATATCTCATAGATGTATAATAACTTTTAGGTTAGTGAAAAAGAAAATGTGGAAAAAAATCTATCCTTCATTGTAGAGCAGAATATCCACTTACAAGGAGGATATTTGTTTTTTAAAAAGAACAGTTTATTCTCTGGTTGTGTTCTGTCGTAAATCACACAGACAGATGTGTGCCTTAGTCACGCATCAAGGTTGATTACCATTTCTTTAAGTTTATATAACACAGGCTAAGGATTATTCTTTTTTTATTGTAACTTTTTTCATTTTTTAGTAGAGAAAATGTAATATTGTGTGCATTTTTCTTTGTTACAGCACATCTGTACAATAAAAACAATATTTACATCATGCTATTTTCTGCTCTTATGAAGAAAAATCTAATCATAGCTGTGTCTGCTTGTTCTCTTTCTAAGAGCATATTTTGGGTGAAGTCCTCATATGGGCTAAGATAATGATAAAAAATTTTCATTGTGTATTCTGCTACCCACATGTCTACATTTTATATTTTAAGAATTATTTGATCAACAAAATCTTGTAATATATGTGTAGATGAAAGCATCTGGAGAATAAATGTTTACCAGTTTAATAATTAAGCCCTGTTAAATTCCTGCAGCCTTAAGGATGTTTAAATGTCAGGGTGTGTATGATGTTTTTTAATTTCATTGCACTAGGCCAGCCTGAACCAGAAGTAGGATTCTTCCCCAGTATACTTCCTTACCAAAGAAAATTCTGTGAGGAGAGTATATACATCAGGGATAGTGATCTGACCTCAGCTATTATAGCCAGTCATAGTTTTAGCCATCAAATATCAAATATTATAGCCATCAAGATGAGATCAACATGAGGTTACTCAATATTTCTATTAGCTAGAGTTCAGATTTGACATTAGTCATGCATATAAAGCAAATTTTGACTGCACGTTGGAATCCAAGCTCCCTTCGTTATTTGCCAGTTTCAACGAACTTACAAAAACAAGGTTGTTATATTGCACAAAGGAAGGAGCACATGTCTGAGACAACTGAAATGTAGGATTTGACTGAGGAACTCCTGGTGAAATAATCAATCTCCATTAATGTTTGAAATTCATCAAATTAAGTTTAGTTCCTTAAAAATGAAAAACAAAGTGAACATCTAATTCATCATTGAAATAGCCACATATTCTGTGATTTCTGGAGGTGATATGGTTCTCTTAGACAATCTCATGACAAATGCTTTGTATTACCAGCACCACCGTAAACGTGTCTTTCCACAGAAAAGGACAAAAAGATAGAAGATGTGAATTTGCTTGTGAAAATATTAGTGTATCACATTTGGTAAAGAAGAGCAATTCCTCTAGCTATCCAAAAATATTTGAAAAGTTAATAAAATGTGACTCAGAGTACTTTTGTCCTGTCATAATACGGTTCAGAAAGTAGCAGATCCTGGCTCATTGGTATCTCTATAGAAAAAATAACACTAAAGTCTTAGTAGCATTTATCTTAGAAAATAATTGGTGGGTAACAAATTGCATTTAGTCCTCATATTTTCTTCTCCCAGTCAAAAGAGAAATGGGAAAGCTATTTCAACAGTTTGTGAGGTTTTTTTCTTAGTAAATGTAAACAGGTTTTTTCTTAGTAAATATAAAAAAAATGCAAACAAAACAACTTGCAAGAAAAGTAAGGTTTTTTAATTGTCCTTTGCTCCCCTCCCCCCACAGTGGTACATTTTTCCATATAGCTGTGATGTTTATGTTCATTCTGACTCACACTGGAAGGAAAGGAGGTGCTAATATCCATGATCAAATCAGTTCATAAATTTACTTCACTACCTTGTCACACCATCAACACTTGTTTTTCAATTGAATTTGTTTCTCATTATTTCTCATTCTCTCTTCTACCTCAGCCATGAGTGGTTTTAAACCGATTGAAAAACATTTGCAGAAATATCCCCATGCAAAGAAGCATTTCAAAAGTAAGGTGACTTACCTTGTGACAATTCTCCTTCAAAATGGGAGAGTTTCATGCTTATTTTGAGCAAGAAACTCTCCTCTGAGACTCTTCTCTTTCTCTGACTGTCCTACACTGTGGCTTTAACCTCTGCCATCATTATAATTTCCCTAACCAAGGACTATGATGTCACAACATTTTCATGTTATGATGGACCTCTTTGGGTTCTGGGTATAATTACTACTTCTCTGGGTGTAGCTATGCAGTTGTCAAAGAAAAAGAGATAATATAAAAATAAGGAAGCAAACTACACTGCCTGGTTCTTGGCCTATTTTTTCCTTATCTTGATGTTGTTTGAATACCAAAGTCTCTGGTACCTTAACCACTAATACATGGAAGCATTTTGCTATCTGAAGGAATCAGAAAGTAAACAGGTGATTGAGTTATTTCACTTATCCTTACTGAAACCTCTTACTGGTTGAAACACAAGAAGAACTGGTATATCTACTGCATCTCATTCTACTGCCTAATCACCTTCTTTCTCTGTTCAGCAGAAATTGAATATTAAAATTAACTATAGTGTAGGTCTAAGTGATGATGTAGAGTGTATAATATCTGTTTTTCTGGCCTTCTTTGTGCCAATGAATACATTTACCTGGATAAATGACTTTTGGGTCCACAAGGTCACTGAAAATGGTCACTGGTAACAGGAGCTCTGCTCAAAGAAATATTATATTGCAAGCTTTGCCATTGGAAGGAAGCTGGGCAATCTCTGCTACTTTGGATTTTTAAAGATAGATTTCAAAAGCTCATTTCATCTCAGGGGGGGTTAAGGTCTCCCAAAAGAGGAACCCTAAAGAAATCAGCTTCTCAGTCTGCTAAGCAAAATATCAGAGGCAAGTGATTAAGGCTGAAATCAAAGCTCTGCTCAGGTCAGGAGAGTTTAACCAAGAGTAACACTTCCCCACTGAATGCTACAGACATTTATTTTCCCTGCTGGAGTTCTCCACATCTTCCCCAAAAGCCATAGATGAGATGACACTTAGTCCAAGCAGCTGTGCAAAATGCCATGCTAACAGTTCTTAATCCTTACTGACGGGCCGTGGCAATGAAAATCTATCTGAGGGCAGCCCTGTTTTACATAATCTTATGCTCTGTCCTTCCCTCTGCGCCCATGCTGAGAGCAGCTAAACATAGAATAATCTCTCTCTCTCTCACTCCAAAAAGGAAAAACATCTCTGTGCACCTTACCCTGCAATAGACAGAGTCCAGCCATGACAGTCACCTGTGGATTAGGTCTGAGTGTAGTCAGAGAGTGGATGCACCCTGTGTGGCACAGAGAGCTGATGAAATCATCACCAGCAACCTGGAAATGAAGGTCAGACATTTGTTCTTCACAGAGCCCCATGAAACAATCTCACTTTACTCGAGGTGATTTGAGTCACGAGGTGTCAGAATGAGAACACCAAACCCTGCAGCTCTGTGGGTGCCCGGGTACCTTTACAATATTGACGCTGGGCTATCGTTACTTAATGCAGCTAACTGTCACACAGGGAACTTGTTTGTGCCCAGAAAAATTGCATTTGAAGTATGATGGAAGAAGCAAGCTTCACTTCCAAACCTCTGCCTATTGCGTGAGTAGTGGTTTTATTCCTATAGCCAGTAGGAATTTCTTGGTCTGTCAGCTTGAAATAAAACTTAGGGAATCTAAATCTTTACTGAACTATTTGAATGTCATGGCCCCTGCTTTGTTTTTGTTGGGTGTTTTCAAATTGATGACTTAAAATACAGAGGGTGGGTGTGGTTAAACACTCTACTCCCACTCAGTCATTCCTAAAATGTATGTTCATGCTCAGTTTCTCCAAGGTCCCCCTGGATTTGTGTCGCTGCAGAAGTGCTCTGCCAGCTCCACAAGCTGAGAACAGGCATCCTGCTCTCAGTTGCACATCTCCTGAGATGTATAGTAACCACTTGGGGGAAGGAACACACTCTCTGACTAACTTGCTTCAAAAGTGATTACAGAGTTTTGCTTCAAGCTTTTGAGGCCTCAGACTGTCTGTCATACAAAAACAAATCCTTCCCCAGACTCCATCCTACCAGTTCTAAGCAAGAATGTTGCTGGATGCATTGTACCATATACAATATTTTGCTTTCTTTGTAAAAATTCCTGCAATAAAATAATGAACATCAGATGTCTATTTATTGCTAATGTGCTGACACTGCATAAAAAGAATGCTTCAATTCTCAGCCCAGAGCAGCCTTTCCCACTCTTGATGCCACAGACCCATAGAAACCACAATTCAACCTCATGTCATGAAGCATTCAGTCTTTAGCTTAGACTTCTATAGATGTCCATATATTCTAATGAAATTTCTGTAATCAATGAACAGATGTAGACACTCAGTCCATCTCAATCCCCTTCTGGAGAAAACTTATTGCTAGCAAAATTCTCCTGCAGTTGCTTCCTTTCCTGACTTCACTCTTCAAGACAGGCCTGTAGGGAGGTGATGATTTAATCTCTGGCTTCTCTAACTTACTTTTCACCATATGCCTTTTCATCTTGACATTATTTCTGGTGGGAATTCAATTAAGTAATGATCATAGAATCATAAAATCATTTTAGTGGGAAAAGACCTTTCAGATCATTGACTGCAACCATAAACTTGACACTGCCAAGCACATCACTAAACCATATCCCTAAGCACCACATGGTATCATGGAAAAGACCTTAAAGATCACGTAGTTCCCATCCCCCTGCCATGGGCAGGGACTCCTTTCACTAGACCAGGTTTCTCAAAGCACCATCCAACCTTACCTTGAACACTTGAATGGATGGGGCATCCATAACTTCTCTGGGCAATTGTCTTTTAAATGCCTCCAGTGATGGTGACTCTACCACTTCCATGGGCAGCATGTTCCAATGCTTGTCAACTCTTTTCATAATTTTTTCCTAATATTAAAGTTTAAGCCTCCCCTGATGTAACTTGAGACAATTTCCTCTCATTCTATCTTGTTATTTGGGAGAAGAGATTGGCCCCTACCTGGCTGCACCCTCCTTTGTGGTAATTGTAGATATCGTAAGATCCTGAGCCTCCTTTTCTCCAGGCTAAACACCCCCAGCTGCCTCAACTGCTCTCCATCAGACTTGTGCTTCAGGCCATTCACCATCTCTGTTGCCCTTCTTTGAACTCAATCCAGCACCTCAATGTCTTTCTTGCCATGAAGGGCCCAAAACTGAGCAGAGTTTTTAAGGTGAGATCTCACCAGTGCCAAGTACAGGGAGACAATCACTGCCCAGATCCTGCTGGCCACATTATTGCTGATAAAGGCCAGGATGCCCTTAGCCTTCTTGGTCACTTGGGCACACCTGGCTCATGTTCAGCCACTGCTCACTGGCACCCCCAGGTCCTTTTCTGCTGGGCAGCTTTCCAGCCACTCTTCTCCCAGGCTGTAATGCTGCCTGGAGTTGTTATGACCCAAAAGCAGGACCAGCCATTTGGTCTTGTTGAACCTCACACAGCTGGCTTCAGCGCATTATTTTGGCCTGTCCAGATCCCTCTGCAGAGCCTTCTGACCCTCCAGCAAATCAGCACTCCCGTAAATGGTGCAACATCCTTCCTGCACACTCTGATCTCTCATGATTCTAACCTGCAGGGTGTAGTTTGTAATGGGAAAAGAAAGCATTAAGCCATTGATTTTGTCTGCAGTTTTCCCCTGTACTTTTCATAACTGTATTCCCCAGCTGTGTTTCTTCACTGCATAAAAGCTAACTGGAGTAAATGTCATGCAAATTTAGACAATTTCAGTGCTCTACAGTACAACTAATACACAAAGACAAACCTATTGAACTGAATAGCTTCTAAGGTATGCAAGAGGATATCTACCATGCACCAGTCCATTTAGGCATGAGATGAACCTAAATTGGTATCAAATGAGGTATGAGAGAAAAGCCAGCATCAGCTAGCAAGTTCAATATGTGTTAAGAGAAGTAAGGTGAGAACTCAAGAGAACTTAGATGCTGTGGTTAATTCCTTTCTTCATTAAGGAAGAGTCACTTAAGGACTCTCTGATCACCACAAAACAGGAAGGTAACATTTTAAAAGTCCAGCTGTTGAAATTATCCCTGACCAGACCACATAACAATACATTCATGTTTGTATTTTTATCAATAAATTTCCATTTGATTTATTTTCATTATAAGATATTAATCTTATGGACACAAAAAAGAAATATCTGGTTCTTACTTAACGGGTCTCTGTCTATTTCATGGGTTTTGATGAAGAATTTTATTTTTTGCAGTTTTATAAACTTATTTTCTTCATCTTCAAAAATATCCAGGCCAATATTTGAGGTTTTATGCAATATCAATTCTGATAAAATTTGAGGACAAAACCAGTGCAGAACAATGGCACCTTTTTTCTTATGTGTGATCTAAATCTCAGAAATTAGTTTCTTACTTTGTGCTGTTGTACATACTGATTAAATATTATATTTCTTTATATTTATCTCAATATAATATCACAGATAAAGAAAAACATGGCAATTAACATACGGAGTTCTTGTTAATAGATTTTATTTGCTGTTTGGGTTTTTTTTCTTCTGAGAGTAAATAACTTTACAACCAAAAATTGTTTAAAAAAATTGCTGTTCTGTATATCTTTTCCAAAGTTGCAAATTGTTACTGCTGATCATGGTGCTAATTTGTATTTCTTTGTTTCCTTGGACTTTCACTTTTGTGTGCTATTCCTTCAATTAAGATTGCAGGATTTTTGAAGAAGAAATCATCATTTTGGTCTAAATTCATGCAGTGTTTCTCATATGATCCTAAGTATAGTATAATCTTCAGTCCTTTTAAATAGTGGTCTGCCCCCACAAAAATCTCCATATATTCCCTGTTTCAATGTGGATATTATGAAAACTCGTGGAATTACATTATTGTACTCTAAAATTATGCTGTAAATATAATGCAATAGCTATAAGTAGGGATAGTTGTCCATGTAGGGGATATTTTTAATCTCAGAAAGAATACAAAGATCAGTGTACAACTCACATTGTAAGTTAAAATGTGCTACTAATGCCATGAGGGGCATCCACGGGACTGAAGAAGGACAGGATGTGCAAAGTGGATAAATACAGATGTTTTACACTGAAAAATATTTCTGTGGTGGTAAGCTACAATTTAGCCTAGGGTTTCAGTAGGATCTGATGAGTCACACTAAGCTGCTTTGCAACACATGCAACTGCTACTGCAAACCACAAGCTGTTATCTTGTCCTGGAGAAACTGCACAATTACTGGGTCCTGCCATGTTACACCATGTGATTTTCGTATTCTTGAAGCCACTCCTTGAAAAGTTTGAGACGTTTTTAATGCATGGTTTACTGGATTTATAGTATTTTCCTTTAATATGCTAAGTTTCTCCAGGAATTAGTTACTACCATTTATTGTAGCAGTAAATTATAGCATAAATGAGGGGCTTATTGTCTTTTTACTGCCAGTGTCTGAGAATAAGCAAGGTTGAAGAACAATGCTAAAAATATCATCACATGGCATATTGGATATGGTTATACTTAATCTCAGGATTAGTGACAGTTTTTGTAGTGTAATTAGAATTCATTGTTTTTCTTGACTTAAGATACTCCCTCTGTAAAATGGGGATAAAAATATTAATCTTTCTGATGATGAAAGAAAGTAAGCTCTGCTGTTGAAAATTTAGGCATCATCCTCCTCCTCTCTAGTGGAAAAAAAATCTTTATATATGTTAAAGTGTTCTCCCTATATATTAGTCTCTGTTTCAGCATTTAATAAAATAGCCCCTGGACTCCAGACAAAAATGTGTTTTTTGTAGCACACAATAACGTCTGGTTTTGTGCAGAACAACAACAACAAAAAAAGATCATTACTTGTACTCATGAGTAACCAAAAAGTTAGATTGATTACGTTTTGCAGTCATCCACAGAAAAACTTGGAGGAGAGGATGAGGCTTATTTCTAGAAAGAAATGTGTGTTTTACTATTCAAAGATTTCAAAACTCTTTCACCATGCCTAGAAAATATGTACTCCATCACATTTTATAAGTGGCTTTTGTTCTGAGCAAGTTTTTTCTGATTTTTAGATAAAATTGCTGTAGTGGCTTGAACAACTTTAATAATTTTATAATTTTTCTGCATTCTGCCCTTTTACACTAATCTAGCGGAATGATTTCTCCATCCCAGTGGTACTTAGCTAAGAGTTTTAAAGAGTTTCTTGAATTCAAATATAAAATGTAAATGAGACCCTTAACTAAATCACAGATGTAAATAACATCCAGATGGATCAGTACATGTATTTCATAAACAGTCCCTATCTTTGTAATGCGTTAAATTAAAATCCTGGATCCAACGTGCAGTAAGTGGAAGTTGCAATCTTCTGAAATCCTTATTTGGATCTGATCTACATGGCTGATGTCCATCTCTAGTCAAAAATCTGTTTGCCCAGAAGAAAATGATTCCCACTGTAGTCACAAATAGTTACATGTTTCCATGGGTGCCTGTGAAACCAAAAGTTTGCTCAGGCCATGGAAGCAACTTTGTCAGAGGAAAAAAACATACAGATCTCATGCTGCAATTGTTTCCTGAATAAAATATTTCAAGCCCTGGCATGTCTGGACTGCATATGGAATGAGCATCTGTATGTTTATATGCACATATTTATGTTTGTATATAGTTTCCAATTCTAATATATATTAAAAAAAAAAAGATGTGAACTGAAAGTTATATATTTGACATCACCAACAGCAGGGATAAATGACCACTTCAGGCTAAAATTTCAATTGCTGTCAATATTGTAAGAAAGACATTTTACACAAATATAAAATCATTTTATGTTTGTGTGTACGTGCATATGTGTTCTTACAGAAATATATTAAAGCATTTTTGTAACTGTGTAATTTGATGGAACAGAGATTTCTTATTCAAATGTACTGTTATAGTACCAAAGTCAATAGTGGAAAGGGTCGGCAGTGTTAGAGCCAAACTGGGAGATCCAGCAACAGAAATGATGAGACATGAAGAGGAGTTACACTGAGAGTAGAGACAAACATGTCTTGGTAGCAGCAGAGAGCAAAGCAAGGGGCAAACAACAGAAATTACAGCTTGGGAGGCTCAGCTTAAACTTTAAGAAAAAAAAAGTTAACCAGAGGGTTAGTGTTGGCAATAATCCCGCTTTGAGCAGGAAGCTGGACTAGATCAACGTTTCTATGGTTCCATGATATTTATTAAAAACTGTCTGCCAGGTATCCCACCTTAAAACAAACAGCACACTGATACAGTAGTTGAGGTGGTTTAAAAAGGCTTAACTATGGATATTAATCAGTAGAACAAGAGGTAACAGTTGTTTTCCAAGTCACCAAGTCATGCCAATTTGTGAAAATATTAATGGGATTTCTCCTATAAAAAATTAAGATAATTGACCTATAACAACTTATACTACAAGGCTCTCCCCTGGAATCTCTAAGATTTACTTTCTTTTTGATGCCTATTATAATGTTAAAAAGAATAGGGCAGCTGTTAGGCATTATTGTCTGTATCAGCACCTTGGATTTCATTGTCTGGTTCCACTAGTCAGCTCTCCTGTAGCTCAGTTTCTTTGATCAGAAAAGATTTTCCATCCTAAATGTGCCAAAAATGTACCTGCATGTAATAACAATCATTTAACCCAGAGTTATCACAGAAATATAATTACAACAAGTAAAAATAAATCTAATTTATCTTAGTATTCAAGTACAATGTCAGAAATTATTTTAATTTTTTTATTCACCGTGTTCTGTACCAAAACAAAGTATGAAATATGTGCTTGATTAAAAAATTTAATTTATTCATTTGAAAACACTTGCAAACATTCTTTATGGCCCATTCATTATCTTGTGTAATTCTCTGCACTGTTGCATCTTTTATTTCAAAATGGAGAATGACCTTGTACTTGTGAGATGCAGGCTCAGACATTTTGAGACACTCCCAAAAGTTTCCTCTTTTACTTGGCTTCTGTCAGAAGATTTCTAAATGTAAATGTAGGTACTTTAAAGCATGTCCTGATTGCTTAATGATGAATAACCGCGGATGACTTGAGTTCTACTTACTCAGGTACTAATTATAGATGTCTAGCTGAAATACACCCAACATTTTGGGTTAGCATGGGAGGAGCTTGGCTACTATTCTGACAGGTGCTGGAGTAAGACTTGAAGACTGGCAAGCAGGAGTAATTTAGGGATTTAATGGCTGAAAAGGTTGACTGTAGCTATTATTTGTTTTGGTTTTTCACCTGTAAAATAGAGAAAATAGTATTTCTTAGGAAAGAACTCTTTGAAGTATTATGAAGATGTGCTGGTTTTGCAGACCACTGTGATTTTCTTTTCTGGAAGGTGTTACATATGGTGAGAAGTTATTGCTTTTTGTCTGGTATTGAAGGCAGATGCATAGTTAATCATGAATCCCATACTTTCATCTTTCAGTCCAAATGCTACAAAACCATTTTTTACTTGCCTTCGGCTTAACAAGCAAAAGTACGGTTTCTAAACAAATATATGAGCCTGTGCCTAAATCCAGCATCCACTACCAGACTGCAACACTGGTTCAAAAGACCCTAATAGATATATCTGTTTCTTTCCTAGTCACTCTGCATGAGTATTCTTAAAAAGTCAGTGCACATTTTTAAAATGTCACTGCACTTTTACACATCAATGAACCTCATAGGTTTCTGCTTCTGCCGTACTGATCCTGAAGAAAGCCTGAACTTAGTTTTGTCATATATTGGTTTTGTGATGATGACAAATGAAAAGTCTATTTTAATTTACTTCACTGTTTGGTAAATTTTAAAACCTCATGCTCATAGCCTAGTGAAGAAAAAGTAAAGAAAACTGCTCTTTCTAGTTTACTAAAGTGAAAAATTATTCATCTTGCAAATACAAATTCAATTTTCCCAAATATACGGAGAAATATCTCCACATATAAAGCAACAACTCAAATGTGTCCTCCTTCCATTTCTCTTATGAAAACTCAAAAGAACTTCCACCCAAAGCAAAAACCAAAAAATCCCCCGTTGTCTTGTGATTTCCTGGTACTGATTTATTGGGAACTTATATTGTGGAAGCACTTACACTCTCAAGAAATAGCACTAGATATTTTTCACTGCCAGTTCTACTTTGGGAAGCATTTGGCCTTTTCCCACCTGAACCTGCTGGAGAATTACTTGAAAGGTTTTTTAGGAATAAGCATTTCAGCAGCTGAAGAGCTAATTAACCATACACAGTGAGATATTTTATATTACTTGAATTTAAAGAGGAAAGTGGAATTACACAATGATTATGTGCTCTTGCCAGAAAGGAAAGGGTAAAATAAACTGTAGAAAATACATTGAAATATCTTGTTTGCTTCCTATAAACAGAAACACAAAAGGAAACAAAATTTCTGCATCACTTTCTTAATTTCTGAAATTCAGATACCTTTCATGTGTTAATAAAGGAGCTGCCTGTGCTTAGAGCCAATCATTTCTCTGGACTGGGGCTGCCATGCTGAGCATCAGGCAGCATCACATCTCTCTGAAACTGTCTTATGACCCCAGTCTATGAAGAAATTCCTAAGAAACACTTGATCAGATAAGAAGAATGTTTTCAAGCAATAATCATGCAAAGGTTTCCCAGATGGATGATTTTGTGCCATGAACAGAACACTGTGGGGCATTGTTTTTTTACAAATAGCTTTTATCCTTTCTTTTTTTTTTTTTTTCACACAGTTGTCTTTTATTTCCTTGCAATGTTGGTGGTAGGAATTGCTGTAGGCCTCACAGGGAACAACCAGCCAACTCGGAGTTTCATAAAACACTGTGTACAGGCTTAAGCCTGCCCAGATCCACTACTAAGCACAGAGCTGAGCTCAGGGCAGCTGTGTTACCTACAGCCAAGCTCTTTTTCACCAGTAATTCAAATCAGAACATAATCTGATGTGGGATATACCAACACTGCAATGCATCATACTCTTTGAGCTACCTCAGGAGCTGGAAACAATACGGGTGTTGTTCATAAAGTACTCTTCTCAGCTGATATAACCGATTTTTCACCTGACTACCAGTTAGCCTAGCCAGAAAGCAATGTTAAATGGCCTCTTCTACTCTCTGTATCTTAACTTCTTCAAATATCTTGAAATAGCACAGACCTGTTATAGGCATGTCCATGACCTGATCTCTTGGAAGCAGTCTGAGTTCCCTTGAAGGCAGTAAAATTTTAGGAATAATATAAATGAAGAATTTAACCAAGAAGGACGAGAAGGGAGCATTACACTCTTGTTTGGTCTCTTCACTTTTTCCTTACCCAGAAATAACTTCAGAGTGAAAACAGTGAAAAAAGAATCAGACTTGTGTTTCGTGCATGATTTCCAGCAGCCTCGGCAATACAAATTGGAACCCACCCATCTAGCTGATGCACGAAGACCACTAACCCTGTACTCAATAACATATTTCCATTTTTTCTGCCTTTTTGGATTACTTCAATGGCGCAGCTCAAGGCAGCTGCAATCAGTGCCTAAGGAGTTACAGCTGTTCATCACGGATGTGTCAAGAAGGAGTGGGTTGGAGCTTATTTCCAGGGATCCTACTGTGTAGAAGGCTGGCAAGGGCTGTGGAAAAGGGAAGGTACTGAAAAGAATTTCTGTAAAGCTGTTTTCCATAGTTGTGGCTTTGGTCACATGTGGTGAATAGTTGAGGTGGTTTTTGGTTGGGCGGCCTGGGCATTTTCACATCAACTATCAGGCAGTCAGCATTTCAGAGCTGGTGACTAAATTATTGAGGGGTTTGGTTTTCAGCCATTTTCCTTGATGTATCTTATAAGGTCAGGCATGGACGGATGTTTGTAATGAAATAGCTCATTCTTTACATTTGCTCTTTCAGGTTGCCAGCATGTGAGGCTGGGTTAGACTTCCAGTCAAACTCATAATTTTGGGGAAAGCACTATTCAAAGACATGTGGACAAGTACAATAAACTACTGAAAGGAGACTTCCCAATTTATTTAGCACAAGAGAGACAGGAGAAGGTTCTTTTCTTAAACCAAATAAGCCGATGACTTTGCTTTAATTATATCATGGTGAAGAAGGCCCAGTGTTTTTTGCTGCTGACCTTTTAAGATCTCAAAAGCAACGTTATTTGCAACGCTAGGCAGTTACCATGGTGCAGTGGACTTATTTTTAGCCAATAGCTGGATGATTAAGCTTGGCAGAGAATGATGTAGATATATTGTGACAGAAAACTTCTCCCATGGGATTTGTCTAGAAATTTACTGGGCATCTTTTTTGGGAAAATGTAAATTGCCTTTATTTGACTAATTTTTTACTCTTGTTTTCTGTGATTGTCTGAAACACGAGTGACACCTTAAAAACACACACATAAATAAATAAATATTGTTACAAGGAATTTTCATTTCTAGAGATAAGTGTAGAAGATATACATTGACGATTTTAATACGACTCAAATGCTTCACAGATTATGGAATCTTTTTCCATATGGCACCCACACAGTGCAGTTTTATGGGTCTAGCTCTCCAGCTGCATCAGTTTATAGGAGGTGAATATGCCTACAACAACTGTTTCTTGGTGCTGAGCATATTTCATCTCTCACCTCCCACCACTGTGGCAAAGGTAAACAAAGCAGGATTTAAAAGATAGAAGAGTATGAATGAATCCAGGAGTCTTTGTGTCAACTAAAGCCAGAAGACAGAAAGGAAGTGATATGTAGCAACAGGAACCTCATAGAAATTCCTCACAGTTATGCCATTCTCCCACAGATTTTACAAATGGTTTGGATAATCCTTAGTGCCATAATGACAGGGACTGTACACATGAATGCAGATGATGTCTAAAAAATGTCTTTCCTCTCCCTTCCTGTGTGTGTGTATATTCGCACACTCATACATATAAAATTACAATCATCTCTTAAATAGAACTTTTATTGCAAGACATATCCTAAGGAGCTTCATGAACCATAAAATGTGACAACAAAGGAAATAGGTACCATGTGCTCTACACAGTCATGGGAGAGACATTTACAGGCACTCAGGGATCACAGTGATATACCTGCATGGATTCAGGTTATACCATGCATGAAGAAACACTAGAATTGTTAGAACAGTTATGTGCATTTTCAATACCTATTACATATATAAATTCCACGTATGCCAAGACCCTAATGTGATTTAGGTACAGTTTTGTCTAACGTTTACTCAACGGAAAGGTGGAAAACTAGCAGTTTCTAGGTTTTTGGAAGTGGAAATTGAGGAAAATGTTAATGAAGAAGATTCATGAAGAAGAGACTGATGTTAGACAGAAAGGCAATTAAGACTGGCCTCAAGCTATGTTCAACACCAAGAGACAGGCATTTTAGGCATATAAACCTCCTATAAACTGATGCAGATGGAGAACTAGACCCATAAATCTGAAATCTGGCTGGCACTATGTTGGTTTCCTGTAAAAGGCTGCTACCTGTTCAGGTATGGCTGTAATATGTTTGTTGAACCACCTATGTGTGTCCTCCAAGACTCTTACCACAAGAAATGTGTACCAAACATTCATATAAGCATGCTAAAATAAGATTAATAAAATAAATAAAGGAGAAAATGGATCAGAAAATATCTCTCCTTCCACAAAGTAAAAATTGATTACAGAAGGGAAAGCAAAGCACTGTGAAATTTTAGGTTACCTTTAAAAATATCCTATCCTAACAATTCCCTGTCACAATTAGTTTACATTTAGTTAATTGTAACCAGATTAATCATGTGGAATATTACAGAAGATGTAACTTCTGAATGTGCTTTAATAATATACAGTAAATGCTGACCTTTGTAAAACTTAGTAAACTTATGAATGAAAGAAAACAACAGGTTCAGAATCAACATCTAATTTCTCTGCAACCAAAAGAAGAAGAATTCAAAATGTTCTTGCTTTTTCCTTAATCAATAAGGCTGTTTCTCACCAAGATACTTATGCTAAAAAAAAAAAGGAATTCTACTTTTTAAAAAAAAATTTAGATCATTTTTAGAAAACTCACTGGAAACTTAGATTTTGATTGTATTTTTTCAGTAAAAGCAGACATCTTTGCAAAATCAGATGCATTTTTTTACTCATTCTTTGTTTGAACAATTGGTAGGTTTTATTTCTTATTTCTGCTTCTATATCTCAACTTTTTTTTTTCTAAAAGTCTTTGCAATTTATTACTAATGTAGAAATAGGAACATGATTTTCTTGGACATCATTTGGCTAAAACTGATGAAAGAATTCTTGGATAGTGCGAGGGAGATTTACAGGAGAAAAAAGAGAAGATCAGGAAAATCAATGAATGTTGAAAGTGGTTGCAAAATGAGAAAATGAAAATTTTGACCTCCTACAGGAAAAAAATCAATTATGGAAGTGCATTGGTGATTTGGGTTACAATTTCTTTATGCAAGCGAAATAGAAATAGGTGAAGTACAAAATGTGCACCCGATTTCTGGAAGAAATTTACAAAATCATTAACCTTGCACTAGCAAGCCACCAATAACAAATGAGCCCAAGACCATAAATACAATTTTTGTGTTGAATTATTTGACTAGTTAGATTCAATAAATCTTTAAATCAGACCTTCCTTCTGAGGTATCTTTTATTGTGTGCTTTCACATTCATGTAGCTTTATTGATTGTATCTTCTTCACTGCCATATGTTAAATTGCAAGCAATAAAATTGAAACATTAAATCACATTCCTTTCCTTTCATGTGTCACTTACCTATTGGGAACATATGTTACACTGGCACAATAAAACTTGCCCTGAAGGTGTAGTCTGTGTATGCGAGGCTGTGAAAATGGAGGCGTATAAAAATGTCCCAGTGTCCTACCTGAAGATTAAGCTTCAATAAAATAAAATTATAAATATTTCAAACATAAAATATGACTTTTAATGATGTAGTAACAAATTCTCTGGAGTCCATGTCTGTAAAAGGAATGCAGAGGATATCTGCAGCATGTGTCTTCCAGCAGATTTTACCACCCCACCTACGATGCAGGTCACAATATTTTCTTGAAAGGGTTTAACTCAGACACTCTTCCCACTCAGCTGAATTTTTTGCCAGATAAACCTAGCTAATATTTCTTCTTTATATAATGCCTTTTTTTTTTTGCTATTCATCTTAGACACCTGAGACCTGCACAAAGAAAATTAATATTAATTTCATTATGTTTTAAAATAATATCTGATACTTAACTAATTGATATTAGTGTATAAGATATTCACTTATGCCTCCTTTAGAACTAGACTGATTGGTTGTCTCTTAGACACAGGCTGTCAAACTACTTAACACTTCTGATACAATTCCTTAAGGCTCCTACCTTTATAAAGAACTAGGGCAGATAATTAGATAAAAATCCAGTTTTTAGTCAGTTTTGTTCCTTGCTCATAAGCACCAGATGATCCTCATACTAAATTCCCTATACTTTGATCATAAACTTCTATTATACAAAGAAGTGTAAAGTTATTAAAAGGAAGTGAAAAGTACAGAATTTGGGTTTTTAGCAGCATGCGTATTTCAGAAAGTTTTGCTCATCTTATTTCTTTCCGCTTGTCTGGCCTTGGCAGAGCTTGTTCTGTAGCAACCAGAAGCATGGCATGGCAGTTTGAAGAAAGTGAGGAAAATCTTTTTTACAGCTGAATCTTAAGCTCAAACCAGAGAGCATATAATTGTCAAAACCACACTGGAACTAACTCACCTATTCTTCCTAAAAGTGCCATGGGGTTTTCATGTCACAATTGGTCGATGGGACATTGGAGCTTATTGTTTGTTTCATTGCAAAAGACTGTGAAATACTGAGATTGAAAGTAACTTTAATTTCATTTCCAAAAAAAAGAACAAAGCTTAACTGATATTTTCTAGAACATGAGTCCAACAAAACAGCTGGAGTTTCAATGAAAAGCATTTCTATCTCCATTTTAAAAATGAATTTTCTGTGTTGTTTCGGAGAGATGCTTGGTTCCTTCATCTGCTCTGTGATCGTAATGCTACAGTTTGACTATACTTATCTATCTCACCCTACTCTTTTTCTTCTGTCTACTGTCCTTGCAAATTAGTTTTTCAGTAAAAAATCAAAACAAAGTCTAACTTAATGAGCATTATAAAGAAAAACTGTCAGTTCATCCAATCCTTATTATTTAATCATGAAAAGTCTTATTTTGAGGCATTATCCATTGCTTTTTATTCTCAAGCCCAGGAGGGAGCAAATCAATTGCAAATGCAAAATTTGTCAAAGGCTTTGGGCCCAACCCTTGCAGAAGTACAGCCCATGCTAAATGGCTGTGCTCCACAAAAATTACAATGGGGTAGTGGGAAGAAGTCTTCAGTCCTGGCCATAAAAACTGCTTATGCAGCTGGGTCGCAGATGCTAATTTAGAGGAAGGTGTACAGAAGTGACTGCACGCATTCTCTTTCAAAAGATTTGATCTGCTATATCTGTACAGCATTTCAATGTTATATATGTTCATAAACTAAAAACATGAATATCAAGCAGGAGGATGTAACAATCTTATATAAGTTCTCTTGTAGCTGTTGCTGCCCTCTTTGTCAACCAACTTTCAAATCTCCAATGAATGCATCAGTCCCATGGATGTGTATCTTAGGGTAGGATACACTTCAAATTTTAGACATTTGAGGTTTGATATTTAAGTCTGAGCTAGTTACCTTCCTCTACAACAAAGCTTTCAGAGAAATCGATTCCTATTTTAGAAAAAAGTAAGCCAATGTTTGGATATGCTGAGGTTTTTGGTTTTTTGGTTAATATGAAAGGAATTTAGGTGATCTGATCAGAAATTAGCTTTTTTTATACTCTTGAAATCCCACTCCTAGTTCTCATTTATTAATCTTATAGAGTTGGATTCTACAGACCTCTACCACTCCTAAGGCAGCCCCTTCCTGGACAACTAATACCATTGTTTTCAAAGAGTTAACTGGGCTGTCCAGAATTTCACAGTTGAATCTGGCTCTCCTTGCAAGCACATTGAATGAGCTTGGCTAAGAATCTTTGATTTACTGTGAACAAATGGTTAAAGCAAAATTCAAACCAGATAAATAGATCATTGATGTAATAGCCACTCATTACTACCACCCCCTGCTACTATGACATTATGAATACAAAATATCATTATGGAAGTAGAATTGTGAGGATTAACTGCACTGAAAATTCTGTACATGGTTACTTGTGGCTCAGTTTTGTGAGTGCAGTTCCACAGGGTGCATTCTTGTAGAACCAACCAAAAAAATTCAAAAAACCCAAACTCCATTATTTGTGTGAAGCTGTCTGTATATTGCTTAGAGTGAAAAACATAGTACAGCAAAGGAGAATATTTCTAATCCAATGATAGTGTCTTCTCATCTGCAGCTTTGTGTATTAAAAAGAAAAAAAGTGTATAGTTGCATTTAAATCAAGTAAAAATCTGGGCAGATAAGGCCAAAAAGCAGGGTAAACTTGTCTGCATGGAAGTTTCTGTTGTTGCAGAGAAGCTGCATTGAACCAAGGGAACTCACCAAAGTCAGGCTGGATGTCTCACAAACACACATACAGCCCAAAGTTAATTCTTGCACAAAAGCTCTGTCAGAGCTTTTACAATAAGAGCCTCTGAAGTTTTGAAAGTACTTGGAGTCAGCTAATGCTTTGAGGTAGATCTGCACAGACAGTCTGGAAGACTTTTACCTGAAGAAAGCTGGATTTAATTACAATACACATTAGGACAACTCTGTAAATACAGTTCATCACAACTCAGTCACACACAGTACAAAAGAAAGAGTTTATATACAGCTCTCCACTGTGCCTCTGCAGGGATGCTCTGAGCTTCTGGCCAGCTCAGTAGCTTCAAGTTGCAGCAAAATTGGCACAGTTCTTTCTGGCCCTGGGGAAGTTTTTTTCCTCATTTCTGATGCCTGGTTGTCTCTGTCTGTTGCTGCTCTCAGCAAGCTCTCCCACTCAGTTGTGTGGGGACCTTTCTATGATTTTCGACTCTTTGCTGGCCAGCTTGCAGTCTCTGAAAGCTTGCCTTCTCTAAATGAACAAAATATTTTTCAAGGAAGGAAAAATTTTCTACCCAGGGGTCTTCACCTGACCCGTGGTTTTTCTTATGATAATGTAACACATGAACAGAAACAGACAAAGAGTAGTACTATTAATATATATATGTAGTAGTACTATTTTATTTATCTATATATATATATGTATTCCCTAGCAGTAGTATTATTTACTGATCCTAGGCATGAAAGAAAGGATACATGGAAGGTTTGCAGTACCCAGTGCAAGACTGGAAGTGCTCAAACATCAACTGACTGAATCACACCTGTGGCGAAGACTGGTTCACCTATGCACGATATTTTTACACAAAGTTTGGCTAAAGAGCCTAAGCAGCCTTAATTTTTCTGATAATTATCCAAAGTGTATCACAGGAAGAAAGATTCCTCAAAGAACCCAGCAGATAAAACCAGATTACCAAGACTTTGCATACTGAGAAATCCCGTCAGATGAGAAAATAAGAAACACTTAATTGAGAATATCTCTGAATTACTTTTATTCTTTAGGGAACTGGCACCAACCCATCATGAGCTTTAATTCAGAGTCTGGAGAAAAACCACATACGTTTCAACCTCTCTTCCTTGCAAGAAGACATTCTGAGTTTTGGTTGTTCTATTTAATTTTGTTTTGATTTAAACAGGAGGAACATACATATTCTCTTGCTTCCAGGGGATTTAATAATATTTTTTTACTAGGCGTAAGATATGTCAAGACTCCTGAACATAGACTGCACAATAAAATTGCATCTTAAGCCACCAGCAGCTTGAGGCAGAGGAGTTCATATATGGGAAGTTTTCTATGCAAACAAAGAAAGTAATATTTGATGAGAGTGTTTCTACAATGTGTTTTCTAATTACTCCAAGCAGGTCACTAAAACTCAATTAGGTGAATGTAAATATGATTCCTTGAAACAAAGCCACATCATTGCATAGTAAAGACCTATTTAACCTATATTTTAATGAGAGAAAAGTGCAATACATAAAATAACTTTTAAAATATTTTCTTCCTAGTCCTTACTACCAATCAGTTCTTGAATAGAGGAAATTTCTGGAAGATCTCCATTTCCTAGCAATACTTACTGCGATTGGGTTCAGCACTCCTGTTGCAAATTTATCTCCTCCTTTGTAACTTTGGTAAAAATACAGAGCAACTTGACAAAAGCCATATTTGAAAAAAAAAAACCCCAAACCCCTCTTCCAATACAAAACTATATGAAAATTTTTAGACAATACTTACAGAGAGACACCATATGAAAACGATTTCTAGATTGATGAAAGTAAAAATTTCTGACCTTAAATTAATTGTTATCTTGTTTCTTGGTTAGAAAATTAGCTACATGAATTTTCTTGACACTCTCAATTTTTCTTAAAAAAGCAGCAAACTCTTCTGGTTTAGTTAAGGCATTGGTGAGATTAACTCATATGTCGCTCCTCAGTTTACAACTCGAAGAATATTTGTTTGCACATTGCATTTCCTATTCAATTCACTGTCTCAGATAACAAAGGGAGCAAACCATTGAGATAGTTAAAATGTTAAAAGGAGCAATAAAACATATTTTAAACATATTGGTAAGCCTGCTCCCAGAACAGTATAGTGGAAGCAGATTGAGAAATGCTAAGAAGAAAACCATACCTGCTGTGTGGAGTTTTATTTTCCAAAAACCCTCCAGCTTTTATATAAAACTACTCTCTAACTGTCTTTCCCTTCTCAAAGGTGCTTAGAATTTCTTGAGAGGAAAAAACCCACAAACCAAATCCTGAAAGAAATCATCCCACTTCATATCTTTTGTTCACACTTACCGTGTAGCTCAGGTTTATGCGTAGTAAGGCCAAGGTGTGAAATTTGCCTTTTGTCCTGTTTCACCCAGTCAGCAAAGCAAACCATTCTAGGCAAAGCTCCAGGAGACTAACCTCCACAAAAAGTAAATCTGTTTAATATTAATAGCCTACATTGCACTGCCCACTCTTGTAGGATGGTGATGAAACCACTTTTCCCATCTGACATTCCAACATGCCATCTCAGAAATTTAGTAGCTAAATCTCCTTTAGAAAGATATTTCCAAGTATGCCATATCCACCGTATTTTCCTGCAGGCTGAATTTATTTTTAAAGCCTCTGCATATTTGCTTGTCCAAGAAAAGGACGCCAAATGCCATTCCTATCAATTACTAAATACATATATATGATCCATTTGGAAAGTATTGCAAAAATTTGAAACTGTAAATATCTTTTCAAGCTGCAGAAAAATCAGATCGATATGCTTAAAGGTGCTATGAATACATGAGTGCCAGATGTACTGGGCTACAAGAAAGCACCACTCCTTTTTGTTATTTACTACTTAGAGTCCACATGGCAGGCTATTGGTAAAAACAAATCTGTTCAGTAAGGAGGTTCACAAACAATGAGCAGTGTCAGATTTTACTGAGATAGAAGTAGAGAAAGCAAAGACATGTCAGTGTTTAATATGATCAAACTAATGGCAGCACAACTTTGAATTTACAAAAATTCTAAACCACCTGGTTTCCACAACATGGAGCTGAGGGCGAAATTATTGTTCTGGTTCTCCTGTAACACTGGCATGATGGAGGGTTGGTTTTCCAAAATAAATATAATTAAAACAATCTTGGGCAGTTCTGTATACCCAAAACACTCTTCAGGACAAGGCACAGATGTGAACAAATGGCTCAGATGTACACTTTATAAACCTTGTGGTTATTTTCTGCTAAATTTAAGGGGGAGAAGTAGCAAACAATGTATTTTTAGATAGTTCAGAAAATATTTGATACCAGCCAACCTTGTCTCAAGCTAGTAGATCTCTTGCATTTCAAATCAGATGCATGCTATCTGTTCTAGTATGATTGCTGCATTTTACATGATTGTATGTGGTCCAAGTTTTGATTATGGTCTGTGGGTATTCTTGCAATATGAATTGATTGAATGTACAGTTCTTTAGTTATAATAATAAAAATAAATATGTAAGGCAAAGTAAAACCAAGATTATAAGTGCAATAAATAGCACAATAATTTCATAAAAAGTACAATTACACTTACAATATTGAGAAGTAGAGAAGAGACTGGGAGAGTAAGGTTAATAACTGAAATAATTTTTCTCTTCCCAAGTAAATTTGGAGCCTCATTTGTCCACAACTTAATGATATGCATCAGGGATCACAGTGAGATTGTTCTTTCATCAAAGCCTTGGATTCACCTCCTGGAAATGTAGCTGTAAACAAACCAGGTAGCAGGTTTAGCCAGACATCTACAGTCTCACCGTGCCTGATGCAAATTGTAGGGTCATTTCCCAATTTCTTTTCGGGCTGAATGAACTCTACCTATGGGTATTGGTCTCTTCTCCCGGGTAACAAGTGACAGGAAGAGAGGAAGTGGCCTCAAATTGTACCAGAGGAGGTTTAGAATGAATATTAGGAAAAATTTATTCACTGGAAAGATGGTCAGGCATTGGAATAGGCTCCCCAGGGAAATTGTGATCCCTGGAAGTGTAGAAAAGGTGTGTGGATGTGGCACTTGGGGGCACAGTTTAGTGGTGAACATGGCAATGCTGGGTTAATGATTGGACTTGGTGATCTTAGAGGTCTTTTCCATCCTTGATGACACTCCAAGAGTTGGAAAGAAAAAAAAATTCATTTACTTAAGCATGAATTATCAGGATGAGTTTATTTATAGCAAGAATGAATTTAGTGATTCAGTATTGCTAGTGTATGTATTCACTGCACTTTTTCAGATTTTAGCTGTTCCAACTCTTTAGATCATCAAAGAAAATTTTGGGATCCAAAGGATATAGGTTTGAGGTATACCAACGTGAAGTTTTGAAGGCTTTCATTTAAATGACATACTAAACTTCTATCAGAAATCAGTAAATTTACAGAATACTGTTCTGGAGTTTATAATTGTGTTTTCTTTATTAATAATGAACCACATTTTCTTCTGGCATAAACTGGCACACCTCCTTTGAAATCAATGAGACTATACCATTTTATTATAACTGAGAATGGAGCCCTTGGCACCAGTTTCTGCTTGTTGATATTCTCTGAAATAAAAGTGCTTTGGTTTTGAGTTGAGCCCTCAGGATTGCACCAAATAGTCTGGCAATTTTGCATGCCAAAACTGTGGGCTGTCGGTGTGTGGCAAATGGTTAGATGATATGCAGAGGACCTGGAAACAGAAGTAAATCTCTGCTTGTTATTTCATCCTCCACATGTGGTGCCGCCTTAGTCAACAGAAACAGTTTGTTTCTTTATGTGCTTCTTTAATTTTCTTTTTTTTTTCACTTTATTTGGGCTATAACAATTTTGAAAATGTTGTTTTAGTTAATTTTTTGATTGAGTGCCCAGAAGCTTTTGCTCTGAAGGAAGAAAACCTCATAGTGTGAAAATTTTAGCATTTAAAATTAAGTTTCTGTCTTACAAATATTTGCAAACATGCTCAATTCAGAGGTAGTCAACCCAAAATTTCTGAACTATGAATGTTTTGCAAGCATATGGTATGAACAGATGATATAGAACAGGATAATAGGAGTTTGTAAGAACAGCCTAGCAGTATCGTGGCTGAGTTCTAAAGTTATCCATCTGACTGAATCCAAAAAACTACTACAACTTGCTTTGCCATGTAGAGTTACTCTCTATATAATTACTGTAACTGTGGTTATTAATTTACATTTAAAATAAAATGACGATATACTTAGTGTTAGTGATGTGTTTTGGAGCCTATTCAAGGAATAAAGACTAAGAATTTTTTTTAAGTTGTGTACCACCATTTTAATTGCATGGGACTACGTTTTGGATTTGTGTGAGCAACAGGTGGTTTTGTTATTGCTGAGCAGATCTTACACACAGCCAAGGCCTTTTCGGCTCCTCACCCTACCAGCAAGCAAGTTGGGGGTGCATAGAGAACTGGGAAAGACACAGCCAGGACTACTGACCCCAGCTGACCAAAGGAATGTTCCAGATACTATGGAGTCATGCTCAGCATATAAAACCAGTGGAAAAAGAAGGAAGGGAAGGAATATTCAGAGTTACGTCTTTCCCAAGTCACTGTTACATGTGATAATGGAGCCCTGCTTTCCTGGGGATGGCTGAACACCTGCCTGCCCATGGAAAGTGGAGAATGAATTCCTTGCTTTGCTTTGCTTGTGTGTCCGGCTTTTGCCGTACCTATTGAACTGTCTTTATCTAAGCTCACAACTTTTCACAATTTTACTCTTCTTTTTCTCTCTCCCGTTCCACCAGAGGAGGAGGAGTGAGTGACTGTGTGGGGCTGAGTTCAAATTGGGGTTAAACCATGACAGTAGAATGGAACAGAGTGAAATAAATCCTACATCTGAGGACACTTTGAGCACTGAAACTAGGAAAACTAAGAAATTAATGTGATACCAAAGGTATGAAAAGAGGAAACAAATGAGGGAATGAATAGGTTGCTACTGTACTATGTAAATAAAAATGTGATTCCTACATTTCAATAGGAAGTAGCAATCAAAGAGCATCAGGCGTGATCTAATTTTTCTGAAGATTTGTTGGAGGTATTATATTTTATTTAATTTCAACACCAGTAGAGACCACTACTGTTATCCGTTTTAAACTCTCACATAATAAACAGAAGAATTAAGCCAATGAATTTGCAGTGTGCCCAAAATTTTCGATTGAACTAGTAAATATCTTTCAGCATTCTCTTAAAAGTCTCATCATGATGAAGAGCAATACCTAGGTTATTTATAAACCACCCTATTAAGCTATTATACTATTTTTCTTACCATTTCAGCCCTTAGATCTAGTTACATTTTCCACTGGATTAAAGACTGTCCTGCAATTTTAGCAGTGTCACGGACCAGTAAAATTTGCTGATGACCTTAGAGGCAATGCACCAGGACACTAAAAAGAGGTCAGTGTGGAACAGGATTTAGGTAAATATGACGACTCAGAAAGAAATCAGAGAAAATATGTGATGTCAGGTTTGTGAAATAAATTCTCATCACAGGAGAAACATGGCAAAAGAAATCACATTTTTGCCAGATGCATGAAAAGCAAAACATATGGCTTGTTTGTCTCACATTTTTTGCATATTTCTTCTGTGTTGACAGACAGGTTTTGGGAAGATGGAAAGTGCTTTTCATTTCAGTGAAATGTCCATATACTTTTTATCTTTCTTATTTCTATTTTTGCCAGCTTGAAAAGGACTCTTTCAAATGACTAAAAGTTATTCCAAAGAACTATAAAACCAGGCATACATGGAAAAAATTAAAGAACAATTGAGAAATTTTGATCAAGTCCTACAATTTTATAAAATACATAATTTTTGGTGAGCTGTCTTTTTCCAAATTCCTTGGAATAGGATTTTAACAATGAAAGGAAACAGTACTTAGATATCCCATTATTTATTAAGATAGAAGAAAATCTCTTCAACCTGGTTAAAAAGTTAAGGTAAATTCCTGATCCACCTGACCAGCAGTAAAAAAAACCCAGAACCCCCAGGTTTTTCTACACTCATAAGTGTGACAGTCCTTAAATATAGATGCCTAGTCCTGGGAACAGACTTCACAGATGGCCTCCCAAGTTTTCTCAGTCAACAGAGACATTTTGGCAGCTGAGAGTGGGCTCTGCAATACACAGTGTATTGGGCAATAGGAGAGCAAAACATAGTGAGGAAGTCTGTCCTCTTCAAGGCCTGGAGGATGTCTGTCCCTTGACAGGTGGTCTTCATAGATCCTAATCTTGCGTCTGGATGTCCTAGGAACATGACATCAGGACATCTAGAGTTCAAAACACCTCCATTTGGGCATAAAGCATAGTTATATGAGCCCATAGCTATGTTCTTCCAAAATCTTCCATTTCAAGGAAATCCTGTTAGCAGCAGAAAGCACTTAATTCCTTCCTTATTTTAGCAGGGCCTATGTACTGCAAGCAAGGAATGAAGGTGCAGCATTTTTCACAAAGAAGTAGTTGAAGGAAGAACTTATTTATAAATAAGAATTTCATGACTTGTTCTTTTTTTTTTTTTTAATTTTTCTCTACTTTTTTTTCTCATCTTGCCATTTTTGAAACAGATTTTTTTTGTTAGAGTTGTGTGAAACTGCAACTCAAAATAGTGCAGTAGCTTAATTAGGCATAAGTGCCACTCTGCTGGTAGTTAAACACACCAGTTTAAAGCAACATGTCTTTAAAAATGATCCCAGAGTAGTGACATTAATGATTTTTATTATGAAGCTGAGATGAGAAATGATAATTAGTAATTAATTTCCAATATATAGGTTGGCAGTTAAAGAATTACTACGGTTTAAAAACCAAAAGAATTACACAAGTCATGTAACAAGGACAGAATTAGACTGTACGTTAGGAAGGTATTTAAACATGCATGTGACTTAAGAGATGTCCTCTTCTTTTCACTGTTTTAAAGCAGGAGTGCAGTGGAGCCAGTGAGATAAAATAGCAACCAATAGGAATATTCATGTTTATAAGTATTTCAATATTTTGGGGGTAACTAGGGATATGTTTTGCATAAAGAGTAACATAAAATTTAGTTAAAGAATATGCTTTCAGCCAAATATTTTAACAGAATGCAACAACTATAATAAGAATCTCTCTGAGAAGTCATGTAAAAATTGAATAAGGGTCCTGAGATGTGTGCCTTTGTACAATACCTTTATAAATCACTCCTGCAGAAGCAAGTCAGCATCCTGCTATGCACAGCTGCTTGCCCAGAGAAGTTCAAATAGAAAAAATATAGAAAAAATTTAATGTGGAAAAACACTATACAGCTGAAAAATTAAGCAAGCACAGTTTGTACTGGATCATTAGTCATGTATTGGCAAGTCCTGATTATTCAGGGTGTCACCAGATCAGAAGTCGTGTGACATTCTGATTTAGCCTGTAAATATCTAGTCACATGCTAAATAAAACAGTCATTTTTTGCTAATGCTGTTTTAGCATAAGATTCTTTATCTATTTAGAAACTCCTGCCAGTGTTTTGGAATTTCAGCATACAGAACAACTGGAGAAGCAAGCCCTTTACTAAGCCACTTATAGACTTCTCTGCTCTTGCAAATTGGTTATCCACGTGCAGTAGTCTATCCTATGATGGTTGCTCACACTTTGTTGAGCTGAGCCAAGAAAAATGCAGGTAATATCCAGAAAGGCAATGGTAACTAAAACAAAGTTCATTGCATTGCAATTAAAGGTTAACATAGATTAAAAAAAGCCTTGCACAAATAAAAATGAGTCATGCAACTTTGGTTAAAAACAAAGTCCATTTCAGAGAATGCCCAAGAAAAATCCTGCTCCATGAAAAGTGGACAGAAATGGTACTTTTGGAGTGAGCAAAGGAGCTTTATAAATGGGCCGGGTAATAATATTATCCAAACAGTTAGATACATTTTGGAACTTAGGAATTACCAGAACGCTGAATTGAAATGAATAAAATCCACTCCAATGCATATACACAGAAGATGAGCAAGGAATGCTTTATCCATTTACAAAACAAATGAAGTTTTTACCATTTTTCCAGATGCATTAGATTAAAAGGAGATCGAGCCAAGGAGACGGTTTCAGACTGCTAAAAGCAAATACTCCATTAAAAGCAGATTAACACTGAAAGCACAATTGTTCTACACATTTTTCTTATAGATTTTAGTGTCACCTACTAGGGTGCAAAATACAGATGATGACTGGAAATGCTAGGTCAGGGACTAAAGGTGAATTCAAGGTGAGAAGTGTCTTAAGAATAGAAAGAGAGAAAGAAACACTAAGTACATCCAGCCAGAAAATCTGTAAGATGAATTGGTATGATGGTGTAGTTTATGCTTTCCCCTTAGGGATAGTGTACTTACTAATAAGTAGAAGATATCAATGCCAGATCTGAAACGAGAAGAGTGCTTTTGCTTTTTTGCTGTGAGCAGAATTTAGCAATATTTACAGAGAAATACAAGGGTCTAGATTATATTTATTGTAAGACAGGAAAGGATTGAAAAGTGGGGATATATATTAGCACAGATTTGTGACAGCTGGATAGGTACAGAGAGATGATAGGTTTTCTAGCATTTGCATTCTTTAAACACTGTTCTAGATTAATAGGCTTCTATAGCCTAGGGTTTGATATTTGTAGATATTTATATTAGTTTTCCCTCAAATATTTAGGGGATAGTTAATAATTACTGAGGGTTCATTTTACTGGCAATCCAAGACCTATTTCTAAAATATTGGAATGTACTCCATGTTTCAGGAAGAAATCACGAGAGCAGGAAATCTCACTGGCAAAGTATTTTTATGGCAATAACTGAAAAAATCTTTTTGTCTGAGTGGTATTTTTAAAGTTGCTTATCTGCCTCTAGATAAAAGACATGCTGTGTCTTTAGAAATAGGGAAGGACAAAAATGAGGAATAATACTTAAAAAACAAAAGCAGTAGACAAATAGCTACTTGCGTTATTCATGAATGGTCATTTGACTCAGAGGTCAGAGTTTTGATCTCCATCCACCAATCGTTATAACTCAAATAACATGCACATTGCAATCACAGAGTAATATGGCAGTAAAAATAAAGCCTACTGGCACTTGACAATAGTTGGGAATAATAAAGTGATACAGTGATATGGCAAGTGAGGTCAATGTCTATTTAGGAGCTGTAATTGTTTACGAGCCTGTCTGGAACAGCAGGTTTTGATGTTTATGCTTAAAGTTCTTGGTGAGCAGAGATTTGGCCAGACTGGTGGAAAAAGTAATGCTTTCTAAAAGAAGTTCAACTTTCAGAATGGTTTCCAGCCCTCATACTTTTGTTCATCAAGGATGAATGGCCACTAGGACTACAGAGCAGTCCTTGGGGCTTATGGTTTAGGCATGACAGAGACAGTTGACATTGTAGCTGCAGATCCAGTACAAGTGATTTTAGACTGTGTGATATTTTGAAACATTCTTAAATACAATTTTTCTGACCAGCCATTTAGTCAGGTTCTTTAGAAACACATACCTATTTCTCCCCTTTTTCTGCTTGGTTACAATGTTGTTTGCTTTAAGAGGTCCAAAAAAGACTTTAACAATAATGCTGATTATTTCTGTCACCTGTGGCTCAGTAGATGGGCTTAAGCAGTGCAGTGAATATATATTTGGAGCCCAGACAAAACCTCAGTGGAAACAGAACTAGACATTCAAAAGTCCATGCCATGTTTATGTAGTATTTTCTAATATTTCACATGCAATTACAGTTAGTGTCTGGCTGCCCTCTAACTTACCTGCCTCCACTTTGTGGCTTCCCTAGTCAATAATTTAAACATAGAAAAAGAAGAAGTGTTTTTATCTCTGTCTGTTTTATGGATTTTAGGAGCTGAGTCAAAGTGAATTTACCAATGGGCCAGACAGTGATGTACGAAGATGAAAATAGATTTCAGACCTGTTATTTAATTCAGGAAGCATTTGCAGGTGGCGAATATTAAGTATTTTCATCTATCCTGAATTTCACTGGACCAGAGATTACTTTTCCCTCTGTAGTGAAATTAAAACTTCAGCAATCACAGCTAGTCTAACTGAGGCCTTGTTTTTAGAAATGGATGACCCTAAAAATTAAAATTTATTATCAGATCCAAATTTTTTGGCCAAAGGTGAGGACTTTTGGACATACAGTCATATTGCTTGCAATAGAAGTTGAGTTTGCCATAAATTTCATGCATGGATTCATATCATTGTTTTTCTGAAGTATGAAGACATCCAAGTTCATTCCTCATTCTAATAAATAGGAAATAATGATATTGTCTTGTTTTCCCTTAACTGCATATGACTTGGCTGTAGCTCCCTTTGCAAGAACAAATTGTTTAAATCAAATTATGGTATGTATACCAATAGAAGTGGTAAAGCTACTTCAAAGTATGTGCAGAAAAATATCTGGCCTTCTGCCCTTTCCCTGGAGATGTGGAACAGCTGTTTGGCCAGGGAGCTCTGGCCACTCAACTCAGAGAAACACGCAGGGATCGCTGCAGAGGTGGGAGATGACAGTGCCACAACTTCTGCAACTCGGTTCTTACTTTGCCATGGCATTTGTCTGTTCAGGAAGTACAAATATGTGGAATTTTACCTTTTTGGCTATCAAAATATGCCTCCAGTTTTCAGTCAGCTGTACCTTAGGTACGAATATTTCCACAGTCAACATAATCTTGTGAGACCTTCATCTAGACTACAGACATGATTGGCTAAGATTCCTCTTATAGTTAATTTTTGAGCTAGTTATCTTTAGATTCTGTTATGGTCAAAAGGAAGGAGTAGAAACTTGTATGGTATGAATCATCTTTTGATAAATATATTGTTTAAAATAGGTCAGATAAATCACTCTCTGGAAGTAATTTTTTTGTCAGTCTACAAAAGAAGCCTTGACACTTGTTAATACACATGTATCTACATTGCAGGCTTTTAATGTTAGGTCAGATGATTAGTGCAGTATTCTGCACCAATATTAGTGCAGAAAATGTTCACAGTGGCCTAGAATAATTTGATGAGACTAGAAATAAGTTAAAGATGAATGGTATTATTCTTTCAAAAGGTTACACAAAATAGCTATAGAAAACCTAAGCCTGAAAGTTTAGAGAGTGCAGATACTACAAGTACACATTCAAGTGCCAAATCGTTTTTATGGTTGTATGTTCTCTACATGGGAGTAAAAGTTAGCATGCTGCTTTAAATCAACATTTACTATGGGACATTGGCCAGGAACAGATATTTAGAAGCAAGTGTATAAAGCTCCCTGGCAGACAACCATCCAAGAAATTTTAATTGTGAAATTTCTCCTTGCCCCCTACCAGATAATGCTGTGTTGGTGCCCCATATAATAAGGGATCGGAAAAAAAGGACTGAATGAGTGAGAATCTCACTTAACAAAAGAGATTCACAACAATTTCTGCTGGAGCTGTGATCTCCTCAGTGCGCAGAGAAGAATAAAACTTAGAAAAATAAGACTAGACTACTTGCCTATGTTTTAGTCTTGCTGCTCTTTTGTTAATTTTCCCATGCAAACAGACATACGAATACAAAGGTTTTGTATCTCTGTGCTGGTATGTTAACATTGCTATAGGACTTAATTATATAAAGTATTTGGTTGAAACAGTGATATATTATTAACTACCATTTGCCTTCTTTGGTTGGAAGAAATGCAGAGTTCATAGCCTTTTGCTTGGGTGAGGTGGTATATTAGAAATGGGTTAGTGAAAACAGCTTAACTGTCCTCTATATAAAGTTGGTAAACAAATCCCACTTGGAAAACAAGCAGACTGCAGGCTTTGGCAGTCTTGGTTTTGTATTATTTTTGCCTTGTGTTGTTTTTTTAATTAAATGAAGCAAGGCAGAGCATTCAGAGCATGACTCAAGCTATTGCTAAAAGTATTAAATTAGATTTGTTTGGCATTTAAGTCCCAGCAATTTTGACTCAGATTCTTGGACTGTAGAGAAGGGAAGCCTTGAGGAATGAGGCTGAGGTCATTCCTTCTGAAAAGTCAAGTCTACATAAGCATCAACACAGAAGATTCTTCTTAATGCTGTTTCTCTCTCATCCATGTGCTTTGGTTATTCAGTATGTCTTAGCAAGACAGTTTATTAGATGTTTCTGCACATAATTTGGGAGGGGACAGGAGAGAGGAAATTACAGGACATTATACATGGGGTGTGTGTAGGGCAAAGGCACTGCATATGTATAAATCCTTTGAGGTTTTTTCACGGTTCCAAGTGTCCTTTCTCAGAATGTTTCCATCCACTGTGCCTATTCTACCATAATATTGAGAGCTTGTGTTGTGTCTACTCCCACTCTATACACCACAGACTGCACCAGCAGGAGGCTTCCCTAAAAGGGGACACTAGTTTTATCTTAGGGCTAGGGGAGATACCTAAAAACTATCTAAAATAATTTAAATTTCACTACAAAGAGCCACACATCATAAATTGCAAAGATCCTCTTTTGCCTGTGCAGAGACTATGTTTTTTTATGTGCCCTTTGCTTTTCTTCCTGGCAGATGTGAGCTCGAGAACTGTTTTTATATAGTTTTAGTTTTAATATAAGGTGAAGAGGCAGAAACATTTAGAAAAAACAGAGGATGACATAAGGCTTAAAGGTTAAGTAGGTTCAGCCCCTCTGATTAAAAAATAAGAAGTCATCTACTTTATACAGGAACATAATGACCTTTCATTTATTTACCACTGTCTGACAGCAAACCCTCTGTGCCTTCAGATGTTTGCAGAGCAGAGAACCCAGCTCTGACCTCACTTCTTACTGAGACTTTCCTGTTACTCTAATGCCAATATTTACCAACCATGGGTACTAATGCTTGTAAGGCCATATGCTTTTTCTGCAAGGAAATGTATCTCATTTGGGAGGAAAATTAAGTTTTATTTAAAAATTTCCACTGATCAGAATAAATCCAAGTATGGATAACAAACATTTTTTTCAGAAAAGAAAGTGCCTTAGACATGATTTATTTTTGAAATTATATCCTATGATTTCCCATGCTCCTTCCACTTTAAATTACTTTCTACTAGGAATGCAGTTTTATAGACTGGTTTTTGACAAAATGATTTTCATTTATTGTATGCCAATTTTAAAGTATAGGTCATTATCAGACAGTAAGTAACTGACTTTAAGGTGTCCAGTGATGAGATTTTGCTATACTGTATAAATTTTAAGTTTATCCCTTTAAAATACCAAAGCATTAGGCTTAGTCCCGTTCTGTCAGGGGTGCAAGAAAAGTCACTGCCTTCATACATAGGAGTAATGGGGGAAAAGGGAAAAAGAGATTACCTCCCACATTTGCTCTTCTTTGAAAGTTCACAGACCAAAGTATTAAGTGTTTCCTTAGCGCCCCCTCCTCAACAGAGCTCAGGGCTGTCCTCCACTACAGATCTGACTTGAAGGATGCCAATCTACAGGCAGAGTGTTACATTTCCACATGGTTCTAAACTTCCTGGTAGTAAAATGCAAAGCCATAACTGCATAAGCACTGATTACTGAAGTTCTGGAGCAGATGTCTACTAGCAAGTTCTTCCTCTTAACAGTCTCCCAGTGATGCAAGTAAAGCACTAACGAAACCCAAACTTGCAGAGTTCAGTTTTGTAGAAGAAAGATGATTTATTTTTATTTTTTTAAATAAAGATGCATTTAGAACAAAAAAGATTACTAAACCCTGGAAAGATAAAAAGGAAAAAAAAGAAAAAAACCCCACAAACAACAACAACCAACCAAAACAACAAAAACCCCAAACCAAAAAGACTCATCAACATCAGTGACCATGATGGGAAACTCTGTTTCATTTAACCGCTGACTCTTCACCCATACGAGCACATCAGTGTTCTTACTCTCTTGAAGACCAATGTTTTTTATGTCTACTATACTACTGTTGCTCTTTTCACCCTTAACAAATTTTGCAGAAGTCAATATACTTCAAACAACATTAAAAAATATAATATTGAAATCAGGATTACACTATAATCATTTGTTGGGCCCAACTAAAATTAAGAAAATAGCATGCATACAGAAAACTAAGTTTGTCATAAAAGTAATTTTAAATGAGTCCCTGCAAAGCTATTCCAAGAGTATTTTTCTGGCACATGTAGGAGGCAAGTGGTCTATTAGAGAAGCAAAAAACAATTCAAAGATTGCAGCAAGTCAACATTTGCTTCCATAAAAAATAATGACAACAAAACCAAAACAAATCTTAAAGACTAAACAAACAAACAAAAAAACACCACAAAACCAGTACCACCTAAACTGAGTCAAACAGTAGGTCTTTGGCACATAATTCTTCCTTTATGACTGGATGTTATAAAAAAAAATTGTACAGCAGCAGAATGATACTACTTGTATGAAGAATATCTACTTCAAAGTGTATATCTTGGCTATTCATTGTTATGATAATCCTGAACTAACAAGTGACATATTCCTTCCTCATTTAAACATAAAATTTTTGCAATTTTCTGCTATCTCGTGAAGAATCGTTTTTTTCACACAAATGTGCATCTTGGCACTTTTTCCATGAAAAAGAACTGAGAGAAAATACTAATGTTTGCTGCCTTGTTACAAATGCATGGCAATTTTAAAAAAATTGAAATTATTTTTAATAGTTTCATTAGAGGCAGTTTCCTTCTTTCAACTGCATACCATCGTGGAAAAAAAAAAAAAGAAAAATAAGACAAGAAGTAGCAACTATCAAAATTTGAAAATCAATTTCAATACCTGGGAATGTTTCTAAAAAGTTTCAAAAAATTGCACAAATATGGCCAATGAAGTTATAATCTAACATATGCAATGAAAATTCTTCAGTCAATACTTTTCTAAATATAACTTTTACTTCTTAAAAAAAAAAAGTTTTAAAATTCTATTAGCATATGTGTTACCAGAAATTACATCTTTAGTCTGAGCTATGCATGTAGCTGCGACTGTCTGTCTTCTGTTCAGGGCTGTCTGGGATTCAGAGTTTAGGCAGCCATACCTAACCTATGGACCCACACACAGGAGCCATGGAAATACTGAGAGGAGCCTGGAGCCGACCATGAGAAGGTGGAGGCTGGTTTTTGCCATAACAGTCTCATGGCTACACCTCTATTTTCACTGGGGTAACTTGGATGCAATCCTTCCTTATCCAGTAGTTTGAAATCTGTTTCTCAGATGAGAGGCTGCTAAGCTATGCTCTGTTCTGGAGGAGAGGAGCCCGTACCCCTCCTGTGCTGTTCCCTGCTGTGCTGTCAATCACACAGGGTACCAAGGACTAACAGATCTCTAATGTCAATGACACCCAGAGAATCAACAGAAACAAAGCTCAACTGTGCACCAATTTCCCAGTTAAAGCAGCATCCCCACCTTGGAAGCCTAGCAGGGAGACCATTCAGGTGGATCGTAATTACATCAAACACCTTTTCCCTGCTCCTGGAACATATTGCAGGGATAGTGACTGTGTTAGTGCTCCACAGTGAAGCTTCCTTAAGGCTGCAGGGCTCCATGTGATGGGACACCATGTATTGTTCTGGGTCAGTGCTGCTGAAGGACACAGCCTAGCTCAAACAAGAAATTCCGAGAGCAAGTGCAGGAGGCACAGTGGTGATGGGACACTGTGTTTTGCACTGGGTCAGTGCTGCTGAAGGACACAGCCTAGCTCAAACAAGAAATTCCGAGAGCAAGTGCAGGAGGCACAGTGGTGATGGGACACTGTGTTTTGCACTGGGTCAGTGCTGCTGAAGGACACAGCCTGGCTCAAACAAGAAATACGGAATGCAGCCTGCCTGATCATCCAGCTGCTGCCAACAACCCTCCCTATGCAGGTAAGCTATTGGTACTGCTGCTTAGAAAATCATGACATTACCCAGCACTGAGGGTCAAAAGTAGTCAGTTAATAAAAGAAGCATTGTTAAATTAAATCTAATAAACTGTCTTGCTAACACATACTGCATAACCAAGAGGAGGTAGTCTTAGCACCTCTAGCTATGTTGTTCTCTGGCTGACATGTACTATTTTAAAAAGTTATGCTGCACTGAGCACAAAATGAAAAAAAGACTCAGTAGCTTGAGAGAAAGTTAACATACAGAAAATTACTCTTAAATGACTTAGCATTATGACAGGTAGAGCTTCAAACATTTAAATCAAAGATTATTTTACATAAGAGAAAGCAAAAAAGGTTAAAAACCAAGATGAGATTAATAAAAATTACCTACTTTTACTTCCATTATGATAAATCCTCAGCTTGTTCCTGGAGAGATCTAATGTGCTGAATGCTGTGGGGTAGAAACTGTCTCCACCTACACAGGGAACTCTGCAATGTGTCTCGTGTGCAGGGCTGTTCTGGGCGCTGACCCATGGTGCAGGTTTGCTCCCCGCATCATCAATCAGGGAGGCAATTTGAACACCAAGGTTGATGGACAGCCTGATTAACTCTCTCTCCACCAGAACAATTTACTAAATATAGAAGTGTACCACGTTTTTTCTTTGGGAATTTTGGTTGTAAACAGAGAAACACAAAAGCCACAAGTAACGGTAAGTGTTTTCATTCTAAATTTGTGCATGGCTATTTTTGACTGAGGCAGGACTTGTTTTTTGAAAGTAAGGCAGAGTGAATTGTTATAAAGAGCCACTTTCTCATTCAGATGAACTAATGTGCAAAATAATTGCAGTGACATTATTCTTTATCTACGTTGAGGGTGCAGTCCAATAAAAGATTTGATTCAGGAACTGAAGTTCACATTGAGTTAAGAAAACTTGCTTTGAGTAACCTTCTGTGCTTCATCTGGTTAAGAGAACGTGGAGGTTGCTTTCATTAACTAAGCAAGTTGGATAGAGATACTGTGCTTATACTGGTTGCTTAGGTATCAAGCCTCAAGTCCAACTACAGCAATCTAATAACACCACAAGCAAGCTTTATTCAGGCAGTGTGCCACACAGAAAGAAGTCAAGAAGTCCAAGACTTTTTTAGGTAAAGAGCTTTGTGTGTTTTAAAAAGAAAGGGACACTGTATGCCCTTTACAATTTCTAAAGAGTCATTGTGCTGTATGGAATGGATTTTGCTGTCTTAGGCATCAGTATTACACCTACATAATTCCAAAGTTGTGCTGGACTTCCACTAATGCTGATGCCAAGAGATTCGGGCCCCAAATCTAAAATCTGGTATATTCCTGACACAGAAGTTCTTAACTTCCAAGACATGTGACTGTAGCTGTCTGTAAACCAGCTGTCTCTGCTGTGTTGGCATAGCACCACCACTTCCTGTAGAGCTACAGACACTTACTCAAAGTGAAGATCTGATTTCCTTTTGCACTTGAGCAAAGATGAGAGCTGCTAGCCAGTGCATAAGAGGTGGGTTAGGCTACAGCAATGTTTCTTGGTTAACTAAAGGAGCTAAATAATTTTGAAATTATAAAGTCTAAATACTAGGATTTAGTACAAGTGACACCATGAACATTTAAGGATTCTGAGCATTATTCTGGATAAACAGAAGTTTATAGCCTGGATGACTAAACCAATCCTTTCTTATAGAAGGCGTTGCTTGAAAAAAATACTGAGAAGGAATCCCCCCTCTGGGACATATAACTACTGCACAGGCATTTTCCCAAGGGGAGAGTACAGACAGATGGATGTAAATCCTCTGGCTTCTTTCCGCATGAGCCTTACTCCAGACTCCAGAGGAATCTTTGCTTGAAGGCGGATTGAGCAACTGCAGAGCTACACTTTTCCTTGCAAGTAGCTGTAGAGCACAGCTCCTGCTCCAAGCAGAAGGGAAGCACATGGTTCTGCTGAATTCCCAGCTGTCCATCAATTTTGGTTTAGGCTGGAGAATTTGGCTCTGAGGAAATGTGTTTAAGTTCATCCTATCCTCTGGCGGATGGCAGCAGCCATGCCTGTTACCTTGTATAGTAGAGTAAATAATCACTGCAAAGCTGGCAATTGTAGTTAAGCAAAGGGCAACATTTTTAGAGAGAAGAAAAAGCTGATGACTTCCTGGCCCTGAGTTTTGTATATTTCTCTACATTTATTACTCTGTTGAAACATTTCCTCAAACCATAATGATGCAACACATAATCTCTTGTTCAGCTGAAACTGTAGATGGCAGTGAATACAGGGAACACAGCACTAATCAAACAAAATAGGAGTAGACATTGGATCTGATCGGGCAGTCTGGTTATTTTATAGCTATTCTGGCCTTAAGGAAACAGATTTCTTTCCAAACAGAACCTGTTAGAATACAGACATTTTTTTGACATGCTGAAAGTCTGCATTTGTTTGATCCTGACCAACAGTCCAAAAGTATATCAACAGAAGGAAAGCACACATCTGCCACAACAGGCATGTTTACAATCATTTTAATGACACCATTAGATTCTGTTTGCCAGTGTTCACTTATTTCAGACTTTTATACAAAAAACATGTGAGATAAGTTTACCACCTGTGCACAATGGAAACAACCCATTTAAGTGAATAATTTTAATGGCAAAACATAGCTCAATAGTTTTCTTCTGTTCACCAACATAATTGTGAGGGTACAATTATGTTTACCCAGAATATACAGAGTTTTTTCATTACAGCAAGCCTAGGCTAAGAATTACTCCAAACAGTACTTAGCATGCTTGAAAAATACACAAACGTGCTTTGAAAATGGGCCACTTTAGGAAGTTTTTCAGGTGACAGGTGGGATTTGTTTTAAACGGGAAATCCAGTCTTAAAATACACCTGAAAACATCTACCCGATATGTTAATCTCTTCTGGATTTGAATGTTTTAAGAAAGTTGAAGAGCTTGTCTTTGAGGGCTTGATACTGTTCCAACTAATGTCACTGGGAAAATTCATGATCGTTTCTAGAGAGTACAATTTAAATTAAAAGTGAATAGGTGGTGAGACACAAAAAGTCAGAGTTACTAAAGATACGGCAACAGCAGATGTGATAAAATTCCTGATGCTGTATTAGTTAAGATAAGCACACACACATTCTCCTCACTCAGAGCCTCATTGTACTGTTACTAAATATACCCATAGCTCAGGCATCAACTCTGCCTTGTTGATAATCAAAGGACAAAACAAACAAAAAGTGTGTCAGAACTACAAAAATTAACTTCAGGTCCATGAGGGTGTTTAATTCTCATCAACTGGATGGATATTTATAGTCTAATCATTAAACATGTAATTAGCAATCCTGGAGAGAAAATGGAACAGGGGATTACAGGTGATATTGCTGAGGTGTTAGAAGAGGTTGTGTGCTACACCGTCCAGCTTTTTATGTAAAGGACAGTCATGGTACTAATCCCCAGCCCAGGTCTCTGCTATTCCTCTGCACGAGGGCTCTGAAGAAAAACTTTGCTACACAAACAGCAGTGGTGAAGGTGTGAACTGCACACAGGTCACCTGCCCACATCAGCATGCATCTAAGGAAGAAAATACAGCTGGAATCAGAACTGTATTAGCATCTATTCTCTGTTAATCTATGCATGATTTAACAGGATTTTCAAAAAGAACTTCATTATCTACAAAGATGGGGTTCAACATGCACATAAAATAGCCACTGATTGGTACTTCCACCTAAAAACTGTGGGGTTTAAAATCACAATAGAACTGAATAAACAAACAAAAATTAGTGAAAATACAAGTTTTGTACTTTTCAGTTTTAATAAGTGAAGCTCAGTGAGAAGTTCTGAGTTTTGGGGTTTGGGTTTGCTTTTGCATTTCTTTCATTTTCTAGTCTTTTTTTAATTGATGGAAAAATAGTATACATTTTCAATGTCCATTGAAAAATTCAAAGGGAACAAACCCCCCTTTACCTTACATACACTATGTTTATTAAAGCCAGGCTAAAAAAAAGCAAAGAATAATTTTAGACCCTTCTTCATGTAAAACTTTGAGTCTTGTTTTCTTACTGCTGCATGTATTATCTTACATTCCTAACAGCTAACACCACTTCTACACCCCCAAAAATAAAACATGATACCATCTTCAGTCTTTTTCTGATATAATGCCCACGCAAAATGCAAAATGGGATTTTACAGTTTTGTTAAGTCCTAGTGAAAAGTGACTGTGAATCTTACAGTAGTAAAAGTATATTTTAAAATATACTCAAATAAAGATTGAATTTTTCATGTAATCAGTAAATTAGTGGCATTAAACAAAGCTAATGGTAGTTACATTTACAAACAGTTTCTCAAATCATAGCATTATTTAGCACTTGGACTATATGGTGTCTCAGAAATGTCAGGGGCACCTTTTCAGCAGAGCATTTAATTGCACAATTACATGTGTATTTAAGTACCACTGAGGTATTTGAAAATGAATTAAAACAGGGTTTGAATATGTAATTATATTTAAGCATAATGTTAAGCACAATATTGAGCTGGGCTCTTTAACATTTCTATTTTCCAAACAATCAGCAAGCCACTCTAAAGTATTTAAGGATGTTCTTTCATATTTCACAGGTGGGTAGTTAAATAAAATGGACATTTTTTTTCTTCAGGCTGTTTTAAGTTATTTTTATAAGAAGAATTTTATATGCACTTCACTGAGCAAGTTCAGCAAGCTCAGCTCTGACACATGTAGTGTGTAAACCAGGTGCTCATATTTGCCTGTTTACCATGAATTCATGATTTGTTAAGAAACTGGAGTGCCCATCACCACCTCGCATGCAGTAAATGTTACAATGCAAGTAAATTAAAATTCTGCAGTCAGTTTATCATTATATCATTTTTAAGTTAATGACAATGGTCTCCTGTCCTGTCACAAGGCAACACTAGAAGAACCTGACTCTGTCTTCTTCACTCCCCACTCAGGTATTCACACACACTGCTAAGGTCGCCCTGAGCCTTTACTTCTCTAGGCTGAGCAACCCCAGGTCTCTCAGCATCATTGAGAGATTCCAGCCTCTTAATCATTTTGTAGCTCTTTCCTGTTTTTCTCCACCTAATGAGTATTTTTCTTGTAGCAGGAAGGCCAGCACTGGACCCAGCATTCCTGATAGATCTCACCAGTGTCGAGTAGAGGGGAACAATCACTTCTCTGGTCCTGCTGTCAATCCTTTGCCTAGAGCATCTGTGGAGGTTTGTGCCATAAGTACTCATTGCTGGCTCACGTTTGGTTTGCTGTATGACCAAACCAACAGGTCCTCCTCTGCAGAGCTGCTTTCCACATAGCTGGTCCCCAGTGTGTACTGGTACATGGGGGTATCCTTCCCACGGACAGGACTCGGTATTTTCCCTTGTTGAATTTCAGAAGGTTTTTGTCAGTCCATTGTTCAAGCATGTTGAGGTCCCCTTGAATGGCAGCAGATGTCTGGTATATGAGCAGCTCTTCTGAGTTTTATATAATTTGCAAACTTGTGAGGGTGCACTTGATCTCATCATCAAACTCCTTAGGGAACAGCAAAAAATTTAACAATATTTCTCCCCGTATCAATACTCGGGTACAACACTTGTGAAAACACTTTGAGCCTGTCAGTTCAACCAATTGCCAGTCCACCTCACATGTAGAACATACCTGAGCAGCTTGTCTGTGAAGATGTCAGGGGAGATAGCAAAAAAACACCTTATCAAAAAATAAACTACTCTCACTGCTCTCCCTTATCCATCATGGCAGTCCTCTCATTGCTGAGGACACCAAGGTGGTGAAGCATGATTTACCCTTTGTAATTTCATGCCAGCTGCTCCTGATCACTTTCTTGATCTTCATGCCTGGAAATGGTTTCCAGCATTATTTGCTCCATCACCTTCCCAGGAACTGAGGTGAGACTGGCCAACGTGTAGTTCCCTGTGTCCTCCTTCTTGTCTTCCTGCGGTCAAAGAGGGATACTTTCTTTTTTCAGGTCCTCAGAAACCTCTCCTGATTGCCACAACATTTCAAACATAATCAAGAGTAGCCTTTTAATGACATTTTCCAGCTCTCTTAGCACTTGCACAAAAATAATTTGGGTTTTGAAGGTATGAGTACAGTCTCTATTCTAACCTCTCACTTACCTAATTTTATCATTTGTCCTAAAAAAATCACTAATTTATTGTAGAAACAAACATTTCTAATATGGTTTTGAGTTTATTCATTGATATTGTCAGCAAGAAAAATCATAATACTGTAATAGAAATGTCTTCCTTACTGACTAAATGAATCATAACTAGAAAGAGAATCAGAGAATCACAGAAAATCCCATGTTGGAAGGGACCTTGAAAGATCATCTGGTCCCACCTTCTATTGGAAGGGAATCCTACACGAGATCCTCTATCATCCTGTTCAGTCATATCTTGAAAACCTTCACTGATGAGAGGTTTCCAAATACCTGGGCAGATTGTTCCAGAGATTGATTTTTCGTAATGAAAAATAATCTTTTTTATATTGAGATGAAATTTCTCCAGTGCAATTTTCAGTGTACCTGAAAGCCTCTTTCCTGGCTAAGAGGACATGGAAGATATCATCACTTAGTGAGAAATATTTTCCCTCTGTGAATTTATCCCACATAGAGAACAGTCTTCATGAGATCAGAGGTCAGGAGTCCTAAGCCCAAGGTGTTCTTTCTAAAGTGTATTTAACTCCAGGGAATTGACATGGTTCAATCAAATACAATTACAGAGCATAAGCAGAGTAAGACTTTAGGGCAGTGTCTGTTCCATACAGGCAGAAAACAGTAAGAAAAAGCAGTTTGGGTTTTCTTTCTTTCCCCTCCTCCCATTCATTAAATGGGCATGACTTATAAAGAAAACAAAAGCATCAAAGAGAAATAAAACCAAAAAAGTGAAATCAAAGTATTATACACACTAAAATTCAACACAACTCTTCCATAAATGAACCTGTTCAAGGCTTTGCTTCTGTGTCTCACTGAATTCACTATTTGTGTTTCTTTCAGTTAAAACAACAACTTATTTTCTTACAGGATTTTTATTGTTTATTGCTCTAAGAGAGAAGCATCTTTACCATGAGGGGCCCTGACTCCTCCACATTTCCCAGCTGTTTACTATAAAGAGATGAAAAGAGCACAGAGTCCTTCCCACTCTGATTCTATGTGCCCCAGACATCCATCACTGGTAGATATGCTTCTCTCTTTTGCAAAATGAACCTGATTTCTATCACTCCTGACTACAAGTAGGATTTAAAATATTAAAATCTGCCTGTTTGTTTTTCAGTGTAGGAGTGCAGCAAAGTTCTGACCCCTAGTTCACAATGTGCCACCTTCAAGGTCCTAACAAAAGATTTCTAGTGCAATAAAACTCCCTTTCCATAGTCAATGTGAACCATAGTTGCAGCAACTTAGTTGCACACAGCCACTCACTCACTCCCTACTGGTGGGATGGGGGAGTAAACCAGAAGAATAAAAGTGAGGAAACAACCCATGGGTTGAGACGAATACTGTTTAACAGTCAAAGCAAAAGCTGCAAATGCAAGGAAAGGACACAGGGAATTTCTTCACCCATTGGGCAGGCAGGTGTTTATCCATTCCTAGGAGAGCAGGGCTCAATCACACATGATGGTGGCATGGGTAGAAAAATGCTATCACTCCAATTGTACCCCTCCCCTTCCCTTTTTCTTCCCCCAGATTTTTACACTGAGCATGATGGGTCTGGAATATTCCTTAGGTTGGAAGTCATCTGTCCTGGCTGTGTCCACTCCCAACTTCACGTGCACCCCCAACCTTCTTGCTGGTGGTGTGGGGTGAGAAGCAGAAAAGGTCTTGACTGTGTGCAAACACTGCTCATCAATAAAGAAAATATCCCTGAATTACCAACACATTTTCCAGCACAAATCCAAAACACAGTCCCTCATAAGGTACTACGAAGAAAACGATCTGTATCCCAGTTACAACCAACACAATCAGAAAAGTTCTATGTCCGGTCAAAGTTTAGACTCAGCAATCCAGATTCAGAGTTTTGGCACATCTCTCTGTATACTGAGGAAACCTGGGAGTTGGGAGGCTGAATCTGTTCCACACAGTGCTATCCAAATGCCACATAAAACTTTCACTGGAAAAATTGTAACCCAACTGTTTTCTAAATAAATTGAGATATACATTCTTTCCAGTCATGTATTTCTGCAGTGGTAGCAGATAACAGCTGGATTATCCTAGGCAACACTTTGGTAATGTATTCTGATTTTCATTAAAGAAAAGAATATCAAGGGCAAGTTAGTAGAAGACAGAATGGCATCACCTGACTTACCATAGAAGATGAAAACTAATATATAGGGAGCAAGAATCCTATTAAAACTATAGTCTATCCAGGTTGTCAGCTCTTTATGTAACACAACTGTGTTTTCTTGTGTCCCTTTATTATATGTTAACTTCTTTCAAACTTTCCATATTCCACAAAACGTCTGCACCAATTCACCCTGAGGTTTTTTTCACCTTCTTTAAAGAGCCATAATGGTCTTTTTCTTTTTTAACTGTGCCTGGCATATGTTGAAAGGTATCTTCTAAGATTTCATTTATGATAGCTCAAAAATGTATGTCTTGCTAAGACTACAAAGCAAGCTAATGGTTTTAAAAGCACAGCGATGAAAAGCCTGGCAGGGGAGTCCGTGCTAACTACATACACGGATCATGGAAGAGGGTACAAGAGGTCATTTTTTTCCTTCCTTCTCTTTCTTTTTTCTTCCCTTTTTTTTTTTTTCCAGATCTAGGATCAGTTTAGGTCACATTGGTTACAGCCAATTGCACAGTGGCATTCTTTGCCATTCATCCTCGCCCAAATCCTTAATTATGGTCTGCACAATCAGAGCTGGAGCAAGAAGTCACAGCCCTGTATTGTTCCATGGCAAGTGCTAACCAAAAAGGCAGGAATCTGATACTTGGTCACAATTTGCAAACACAGTGGCTGAACCACCTGAGAGGGTCACGTTTTTACATTCTGAGATAATTTATTAGTAATGGTGCTTGTCACTTGGAAATCCCCCCTAAAACTCCTTCCTTTGCATCATCAATCTGAAGGCAGCTTCTGTTCTGCAGTAGCTTAAGCAAGAGGTGATTAAAATAGGTGATCCATCCATTTCAACCAATTTAGAAGTGAGCAGAGAATCCTAATCTTACCTTTAGAAACTGTCTGTATAAAAGCTTCAGAACTTATTGTCAGACTCCTTGAAATGAAAAAAAATCCTGTATGAGAGATTCTTTTCATTCTGAACCAAATGGTCCTGATGAAAACTTGACTGATGCTAATATTTTTTTCTTTTTAATCCCCCATTAGACTTCCAGGGTCAAAAGAGAAACAATATATATTTTTCTTATATCACTTATGTGCTAAACACTACCTGTTTGCAACATGCTGTACAAAACACAGAGAAACGTAAAATTGCCAGTCCTGCATCAAAGACCTACCTCAACTTTTAATTTCATTTAAAAAAAACAAAGAATGCCAAATCAGTCAAAAAATGATGCTTTGTTAAAATTCAGTTTGCATTGTGACACAAACCCTTCAAAAATGTCGAGGAAGTTTGAACTTACTGATACTTCAACTTCTTGAAGCAATCTCAAGGGGAAAAGACTCTGAAGTCAATATAAATACTCCTGGTGTTTTAAAGATGTTTGAGATCTAGACATGTATGTGTAAGCTATTATTGAGTGTGTGCCAAGATGTTCCCTCTGATCTGCAACATTTACTCAGTAAAAGTAGTCTTATTAAGGTAAACAAGTCTGCTGAAAACAATATTCCAAACCTGTGATGCCTGATCTGCTCAAGCCCTCTCAAGTCAAGGAGTATTTGCGTTTGTCCAGCTAAAGGTTACTCACTTCATGCAATTATTTCCCAGAGGAGCCTTTCAGTCCTCCAGAAGTTGTCAAAATATGCTTTGGTCAACATATTTTTAAACTGTTACAAAGAACTTAAGGAAATAAAATTCACCCCTCTTTACAGAGCACAGCAAAAATAAGGCAAAGACATTTGTCTCATATAATTTTGACCAAACTCTTTCTTAGAAATATTACCTCTTTAGCCATTTACCTGGTTTTTAAATCAAGCCTTTTTTGTCTTTTCGTGTTCTCCTGGCTGCTATTCAGGAATTTATCATTTTATAACTTTTTATGACAAGACAGAGTGTATCACCATCCAGGCAACTTAACACTGGCCTTGCTCACAGCCAGGCTGTTTGACCTTGTTGTGCTCACTGGGGAAGGTGTGGGCGATTTGAAAGCTGTGAATAAGAGAACTTCAGGTAAGGACAGGAACATAGAAACTGTCCAGCAGAGAAACACCACTTCTAAGAGGTGACAGGATTTCAAAGTGAATTTTAAAAGAATATCTTCTCAGCAACTTTGGCTCTGTGCTTAATTTCTCAGGTGGATGGAAAATCAGCTTTTAGATCAAAAGAGAAAAGGAAAGAAGGACAAACAAGTGATGTTTCATTTCTCCAAATGCTTTCCATCTTTCATAATTAAAAAAAACCAAAAACTTCTACATTTAAAACAGAATTTATCAGCTTTTTAAATGTACCTTTTAATAAAATATAAAATGTAAATGTCCTAAAAGAATCAGGTCTTTAACTAGTGTAGCTCACTATTAGAGCCAGTGGGGCAGGCTATTTATCCAGCTAAGTTTCTGGTTTAGAAACAATATACAAAATAATAAATAAATAAAATTATACACTGATGAAAGACTAGAAGTGACATGTGTGGGGAAAGACAAACTTGTGTTTTCTTCTATATTGTCCAGAGGCTGTTCATCTCATATTCTCTGAACTGGTAATGAAAATAAAATACGGTGTCCCCCCCAAACCAAGCCTAAACCTAAGCCAAAACAACTTGCTACGAAAAAGAATTACCCCAATTCTGCTTAAATAATAAACCACAGAATCACAGAATATTTGAAGTTGGAAGGGATCCAAAACGATCTTTGAGTCCAACTCTTGAGCAGAATGGCCAGCCACAACCTTGGCACTATTAGCACCATGCTCTAACCAACTGAGTTAATGGTGTTTATACACCTTGTAATTTCACAATGATTTCAGCCCTGGAATTCTTAGTGAAATTGCTCTGATGTGCAAATTCATAACTGTTATCTTAAGCCTACTTTTTGCTTCTCAACTGCATGGATGCATTTATGGTTATATAGTTGAGAACAACATTCTAGAGTTTTTACCCACTTCACGTCTCAACAATATAGAAAGAGCAAGAAAATAATTAAAGCAACACATAATAGCATTCTGAAAATATCCCTTATTATCTTGGCAATATAATGGAAGTTCAATACTGTGCTTAAACCATTGATTTAACTTCTTCTTAACATTATGCTTCCCATGTGATCAGAAAAACAGTGAATAAATGTGCTGTGGGAAGAATGTTTATGTGTTACTGAGCTTCCTCTTTGCTCAAAAGCAAGAATGTTATCATCCTTTACCAGTAATTTCATATGGCATTGATTTAATGACAGACATCTCTCCAATGGAACAAAGGATTTTTCAGCATCTTTTATATTTCTCTTTTTTTCTCACTGTTGATACGGATGAGTTTTTGTCTGATGTATTCCTGAGCCCACCCAGCAGTTCTGAGTTGAGTAAGGGAACAAAACATTTAATACACATTATAGAGTTTAATCTTTTTTCCTGAAAGTCAATGGGAGTTTTGCCATTGACTTGAATTCCAATTCAGGTTGACACATAAAAGGAGAGCACTTGAAATAAGTAATAAGTATTTGATTGGGACTATGATCAGTGTTACAATCCAGAGTCTTCTCTGATGGTGTGTCCAGCTGGGAATGCTTTGCTTCACAAGGAAATCTTTTTGCCTTTGGTGGTCAGCCAGACAAGTTGCAGGAAATCAGAGATTCCCAGTAACTGGACTGTTCTGAACACATTATAATAGGGATTAGAAAACAAACTTTGACCCTATATGTGTAAAAATACAAGAACATATCTATTGTAATGAAGAAAGTAAATTATTCCTTTCTTTAAAAAAAGGGTATTCTACAGACCTTCTATTTCTACAACTCCATTATGAGCAATATTCAGTGCCTTTAGTGTTATATAATAAATTGTCTATACATCTGAGTTTATTCAGTTATAGAGAAATTTTAAGCACCCCAGCTCCTAGGCTGTATTCAGACACCAAAATAATAATACTTTCTGTATGTGAAATTATACACTCCTAATTGCAAAAATATCTTGAAAATTACACTTGTTCATCTATTTATTGTCTCTCGGTTACTTCCAGATCCACTTAGTCCAGTTTACATAGAAAAATCTGCATATTTTCAAGAACAGATCTGCAAGGTAGCAATAGTACTGGAATGCAAGGCATGGATGAATCCTGCTTATGTGACAATAAAAATTTATTTGTCTACATAAAAAATAGATGAAAAAAGGGAGGTTGAATCCCACTACATAGGCATTTTTTTGTTCATAGCCATACTTCAAATCAAAGCTGACATACTCATAATTGAAACAACAGGGCTTTGGTTAGATATTGTCTTTTAATTTCCTGGTCTCAGTCATATCCAACAGTCATCATTTCCAATGCATTTATCAGTCTGCACTTTGCAGTGTCTGAGTAGTTCTGTGCTTGGTATGGTAATCTGCTTTTCCATTGGAAAAAAAAGGGAGCTTTATGTAAATAAAACATACTCAAACATTAATATTTACACATAAATGGAGTCAATTCAGGAAGAACACTATTAATAACATTTACTGTGGAGTGTCACTTACGCCTGAATTGGTTTTATTACGAGAAGAAAAATGTTGTGCTACCAACATAGCTGATGATTAATATGAAACATGTAATTTCTCTATTTAGTCACATCTGACTTAAGAACACTCTCTTAGACTACATTGCCACCAGTGCTTTAGATGGTAAATGCATTATTAGACAATTACTTCTGAGTTTGTTTTGCTATTAAGACACCAATTAGGATGTCCCCCATACTGTAAGTAAACGTTCCATATTTCTTGACTATGCCAGACATAAACCTATTTGGACACTATTTATTAATCTAAGCACATATGGGACTTCCATTTCCACTATTTCATGCTAATGTAGAATCTAGCATTAAACAGAAATGACTCTAGATTCTCCAAGTGGGTTCAACCACACGAAACCAGACTCATTTCCATGTCAGACCATGTGTTTTCAATTACACCATAAATTAATCCAACTTATTTTTAAAATTTTGGGTTTTTGCTCCTTTGTTTAGAAAATGAAGTCTGCAGAATGTGTTATATTAAGACTTTGGCCTTGCTAATTTTATTCAGAGTGATTAGAGCAAATGCAGTAATAGATATTATAGTGATTTATAAGTTAATTTGCTGTACTTCTGAACAGCAAGTGGAAAGCGTTTCTGTTGAACCCGGGATGTTGCTACTAATTTCTTCATATTCCATTAACACTGAATCTTATGGATGTCACTGCTGATGTAACGCAATCTGTGTTCCTTCTCCACTTACTGGCAACTGTCTAGTTTACAAAATAAAATAAGTTTTCTATAATAAGCCTGATTTCAGAGACTTTTTAATACTCGTCTAAGGTTTTGTTGGGTTATGACAAAGCACATCTAGAATAACTCTTCCAGCGCTGAAGGAGTTACTCAGGATTCTTAGCACTACAGTTTGAGCAGGATGGGGCTCTGTGTCCTTCACTAAAAGAAATATTCAGAGCAATGGGGTGAGTGACTGTATGCATGGTTCACATGCAGACTATTTTATACATCAACAAACAAATTCCTAGTCATTAGTAATTTTTCTCACTGTCAAATTGCAAAGTAACATTATGCCCATTTGCAATAAAATTGTTTTCTTTGGTACTGTTTGATAAGTGACTTTATTCTCTTACCCCCATATTTCCTTTCTCTCATTTAGCCCAATATTTTTCATCATTTCCTCTGTCCAGTAATGCAAGATTCATGTGCGTGGGATGGATTATCATGAAGAAACAGTACTTTTCAATAAATAAACTAGTTTCAACAGCTTTCAATTACGCGAAGAGAGTTACCATGAAGTATTATAATTCTATATTTGTTTATGATAAAGAGAAATATTAAACTTTTGTCTAATTTTACACATAATATCCTTTTGCTGGTAGTGAAAAGGAACTGAAATGCAGACAAGCTCCAAGACCAAAAGTCACCGCTGAAGAAGAAATTCAGTTTTCTTTTTAATTGAAGACACATTCAGACGAGATGTCTTAGAGACTGTTTCCTCCACTGATGAGCTCCAAGAAAAGAAATCCTGGAAGTGGTCCCTTGTACTGAGAGACAAAGTTTTTAATATGGAGTTTGATGCTTTCCATGAAAATTTGGTTATCTGCAGCTTCAAAGCTATCAAAGTTGAAGGGAAGAAAACAAACATGCTGGGGAGAATGTAGATTTAAGTTTTGAACTGTGGTCAGGTCGGACAAGGCAGATATTGGCACAATGTTGCTTGAGTCAATGCAGATACTTCGAGTTCACAGCAGTTTTCGGAAAAATATACACTTTTTATAAAGTAAAACATACTAAATAAAAGAAGATCAAAATCCATCTTGCATCTCAGCAAGCAGCTGGCCTTGGGAATTCCAGGTTTCAAAGTTCTACAGAGGTACCCAATATCCCAAAGAATAACTTGTATTTTTTTAAGTGTAACCTCAAAAACACACACAGGAAGCCAGAATAAGGTTATACTTTCTCTTTATGGTGGCAATGATATAACTGTGCTTAGGAGGAATGTTATATTCTTATTGGGAAAAAAAATTCTATGTCTTCAGTGAAGCCACAAATGTGTATCCATCAGCTTTAAAAACTTTTAGTGCAAGACTCCACGTAACTTTACTCCACTCATTAGGTTCACTGTGCTGGGAATGAATGTATTTCAGTTTCTGCCTATCCATTTGCTCTAACTCCCTTCCTTACCAGTTTCACCCTTTATTTCTTGTCCTCTTTGTCTTATTTTGCCCTCCAAACTATGTCACTTCACTTAATTTCTTTCTATTTTTCTGCACACCTAAATATACCACCAAAAATCATATGGATGCATGTTATCAGCTGCTATGATGTTCTTCCTGTTTATGTGGTGGCCGCTCTGATTACATCTAGTCTGGCTTGCCAGCTGTCTGGGGCACAGTAATAGATCTATCCTATATTTAAACACTGTTGCAATCAAGATACTTCTGTTTTGGTCAGCTGAAAGCACTGTGATTCATTAAAAAAAACCACTCTTATCCAGAAAAACACTTGCATATTCACTTAAGCACCTGCTTAATTTCAACAGAAATAAAAAAATATAAATATGACTGTAAACTGAGCATGTGCTTAAGTGCTTTCTAGACTAGAATAAGTGAATGTCTGTGACTTTAGGATGTATATTAGAATTTTGTTTTCTTTATTTGTCATTGGGTTTGAAACAACTGGTGTGTAAGCCACAAGAGAGATTTTTCATTAGTCAGAAGATACAGGAACACTTGAAAGGTAATTAGGCCAACTGTTTATAAGAACAAGGTCTAAAGGAAAGCTTAGACCCATAAACTATTTATACTAAAATGTCATTGAATTCTCAGATTGCAATGATTAACATAGCCATTTGTAAACAGGATGGATGATCAAACTCTTGTGAAAATTGAGTGAAACAAGTTTATTTTTTTGTTTCATACACAATCTTTTTTTCTAATGTTATTTAATCAGAAAATGTAGCAGATATTGATAAATTTGATAACTTTAAGCAGAGTAAAGATTTTAAAAAGCTGCCTTCCCTAGTATCCTTCCCCTTCTGTGTATTCATGAAGAGATCATGAAATTTTCATTCCTTCCCTAATTCAAAAATGTTCACAATTTTTTTTCCCCCAGAAAACAAGCCACGGTCTGCAATTCATTTATGAACAGTTCATTTTGGAGATCTGCAGTTCACCACATGGTATTGTTTCTGTTCCAGGTGATTTATGCTATGGTATGTACCTAACAAATGCAGTGTGAAATGTGAACACTATGAATCTTATGTATGGCTTGAACAAAGCTCTAAGACGAGAACTCTCAAACTTAAGGCAAGATTGCAACTGACTTTTCTAGACTGCCAAAGTCCAAACATCCTCTTTAAAGCACAACACTCAACACAGTCTTATTTCTGCATGCGTGAAATCATAGGTTGCTTACTCTGCACAATTTTTGGTGTGAACAACATCTTGAGGAAACAAGTCCTGCTCTATCTTTCCATATGTGACTGGGGCAAGCAGGCTGCCAATTTCATCTCAAAGATGTCCAAAGCTCTGCAGTGCTACTCTTGGAGTGACCTATTTGGAGAAGGCACAGTACTAATCAGCCTCACCCACTATTGTGTCAACAGAGAGAGAGAGCACAGAAAATAGACAGACGAAAGAGAGAGGGAAAAAAAATAGAAGAATGTGGTTTTAATATGAATTAATGCAGGACAAATACTGAAAGCCAAATTTATTTTGGTCTGGAAGTGACCCACAGCCCACAGATGGCAATGGGATTCTTTATTTTAACTTCAATGAGTTTTGGTTGAGATCCTTGCAGGAAAAGTAGAAACAGCTGGATCTGTGGAAGGCGGGAAGAGTGACCCATAGTCAGAGCACAAGGCTGTGAGTCAGGACATCGAGCTGAGTCAGCTGCTTTGCCCCAGACTTTCTTCGTGAGGCTACATCTACATGTAAACAGCATAGTAGAGTGTCCATATGAATGACCTGCATGTGGCAGTCCTGAAACGTGGTAATGTCAGGCTGGCACTTGCATCAGCATGATATGGGGCTGACACAATTATGTGTTCAGAAATGAGGTTTTCTCTCCGTATAAACATGGTGATGCTTCACCCGTACATACCACCTTATCTGGTGATCTCAGTGGTTGGACCAGTGGTTCAATGAGAACACACCATAACCCCAGAAACCACCACAGAAGGCTGTGGTCAGGTACATCTATTGCGGGAGGATTTGGGGTTATGTTCAAGAAGGCCAGATGAAAAAATATACTGTGCCAAAAACCCCTAACTTTACCATTCAGTCATGGAGAAAGGACAGAAAGGCTACCACTGTTGTAGGGAGAGTAAGTTTACAGCTTGTTTGGTGACATTACAACCAGATTTCAATCAGGTATTAATGTGTGCAAATCCATCTGGATTCAAAGATTAAGTTCCCTTCTTATCAGGCTTCACTTTAAGTCTTAGAGGGGGAAAGGACGGTTTCTACAGAGAACTTCAAAAAGGTAAAAAAGTTAGCACATTTCTCAAAATTATCTCTCTTAATATAGTTGAAACTGTTTCCTATTTCCTTTGAATACAAATCACTTATTTTCTCTGTTGTTCTGTCTTTAGATGTCCTGCAGCTTCCTTTCTACTTGTGCACAGATCCTGCCAGTTTAATATCTTTGAACTCAGTGTACAGAGCTTGAAAGGCAATTTCTGAGCTGTATACTAAAATAGAGACATGGATTAGGGTATATTTAGAAGAGTGGACAGGCCTGATATGAGGTTCTAAACAGAGGCCAAAAAGGCTATCAGAGGTTAACCATAAAAAAGATTTGGATTAAGGCTATCAAATGAAGACATATCCTTCCTCTGCTGACTTTAGGGTAGTGTGACAGGAATTAAACGCATTTAAAAAAGAGACCTCTTTAAAAGAATCTCGTCACTTTTACGTCACTCTAAACTTTGCCATCTAAAAAAGTTGGCTGTTTTGTTGACAGTCTGTTATGATTTTTATTTGCTATTTAAAAATCATTGAAAAACAAACATGTCAAAATGGACCAAACAATAAGAAAATAGAAAGGAATCTGCTATCTACTCACTGATAAGACAATGGACTATATGTATATGTATGGAATACAGGCTTCACAAGTTTAAAAATTACTGGGGTTAAAAATAAAAGCAAAATTTTACATAATTTCCATTATTTTATTTATTAATATTGAACCACTAAGTATATATGTATTTGAGGTCTAGACAAAGATATTTGTTTTGAGGCAGGATAAAGGTGTACAGTAATATATGTGATTATTCTGTGATAAAACTGCTAAAAGTTTTATGTTCTCATGCCCTGTTGTTTCCAATTGTTTTCTGCAGTAAATACATGACATATTTTACTGCATCATCAGTGTTTTGTGCTTGCAAGGCTTGCAGCGAGTTGGGGAGCAGTCACAGCCCAGTGCTGCCTCTCAGCTTTGCTCTCCTACTGACTGCATCAAGTGACAAGGGCATGTCCAGTACTGTGGGACAATCAGAGATAAGATAAGCCCGTACACTTTGGCATTGCCGAGCACCACAACTTCTCGTCGCCTTTCCGTATGCAGTACACAAGGTCAGGGAGCTGATGAGACCTGAAATGGAAGGAAATTGCAAGTCCTCAGTGCTGTAATGGGAGAAGAAGAACTAGGGATTAACAGGAGAGCGAGAATGCAGTTTTCATTTGGATATTGTCACCTCTCTCACTACCTACCAACACTACAACCTTCACGTGAGGCTTTGTTGGCTTCAGTGCTGTCACTTCAATGCTATCACTGCAGTGCCAGGTTAGACTCCTGGGGTGCTGGAGGTATGGATAAGGAAGGGGGAATATCTTACCCCAACTGGAACAGCAGGTTGAAGACAAGAAAAAACAGCTTTGTGCACCTTTATGGCAGCAGGCCTGTCCATGAAGGCTGCTGAATCCTGCTCCACCAGCCAGACCTTAGCTAGACCCTGACATTATCTCAGCTCGGTGGAGCACAGTGCTAATAATGCCAAAGTTGTGGGTTTGATCCCTGTACAGGCCATTCAGTTAAGAGTGGTACTCAGTGATCCTTGTGGGTTCCTTCCAACTCAGAATATTCTGTGATTCTGTAAAATAAAGCTCTCCTAACTTAACATTGCATCCTACTGTATTCTTCTGTCTTCTCTTCAAATTGGTATTTGACGAACAAGTTAATGTGTTCAGCTCACAGTGTCCTGAGATTTTTGTACTTTCTGCATTATTCCCAAGACAGGACTTCTTCAGACAGTTTAGACAGATACTCTAGGTATTACATTGATATTTGCTGGAATCTTGCAGCAAACTCTTTCATTGCAAATGTTGTCTCAAGTGTGTCATTCTAAATGGTGGATTATAGGTATATCCACAAAAACCGCGATGTTACTAGAGTCCCAGGCAAGGACACATCATTTTTTTCTGACTCCTTTCTGTTAGGCAATGCCAGGCAGCAGAATAGGTCAGTGACCTACATAATGGAATATATAGCTAAATTTGAGGTCAACAGATAGAAGAGAGACTGCAGTGTGAGGTGTAAACTGGAAATAAATAGGGCTTCCCAGATGCCTCAATAGCCTCAGGAATCAAGAATATCTGAGCAGCTTCACATGGTGCTCAAGGACTAGAACACAGGCAGAGAAGTGTCAGTCAGAGGTGGCCCAAACAGGTTTTATGTAAAACGGTGGGACAAACTTCTACTTATGTACTGACCTGGAACACAGCCTTATGTCCACTGGGAAGTGGAAAGAGAAAAAACTGTTTTCACAGAAGAAAAAACCATGCAAATTGGATGGATCTGTTGCCATTCTAGATTGGAACTGATGTCATTATCTGACAAAACAATATACAATACTGAACCTTAATCCTCTCTGTCTGCCTCTCCTTGTCATTACATATATCTGTGCAGATGCAAGAACTGTAGGACTGTTCTGAATGGTGAAGCTGTGAAGAAAGTTTGAAGGTTTCAGAATACTATGAGAACAGGGTGGACAACTGTCTTGGACAATTATAATCATAATTAATCATTATAAGTAGGCTAAGATGTAGCTTCTGTTTAAGAAGTTCCCAATGTTACTAGTTTAATAACTCAGAACTGATAAAAGTGGAAAGGACTGAAGAGGTATGAACTAAATTCATCAAGGATGGATGAAAGACCTAGAAGATGTGAAAAGGAGATTGGTGGGATCCCATGGAGGAAACTGATTCTTTCCTTCCATCTTGCTATGTTGTAACAGTCAGAGATGCAACTGGCTTTGTCAAACAGCTGAGTGAAATTCAGAATATATCAATTTGTAATAACTTATCTAACTAATCTGACATTCTGGATTTTAATTTAGAGTAAAATCTGGAGCTCAAGAAAGCTACTATTGAATCTAAGTCTCTGCATTTTCTAAGTTTCAGAGGGATTTGATACTTTGAAGCTTAACTCAGTTCTACAATTCAAAGTATTACTCCACGCTGTATATTTTCATTATCCTTTTTTCACTATATCATCCTTCTTTGTCAGTACTGTATTATAAAATTTAGCAGTAGTTTATGATAATGCATTGTCTTAATGAAGTTAGCCCTTGAGAATGCCCAAAGGGTGTATTACTCATTTCTGCAGCAGTTGTAAGGAAAGCAGAGGTACTGTGGGCCAAAGCTGATGTGGAAGTTTGTCAGTGATGTTAGCAAGGCTATTACCTGCTTTCCCAATGAAGTTGTATTGACAAATGGGAATTTTGTCTCTCAGTGACCAGTGGTACCATTTTTCTTTGCCTTTTGCAACTGGCTTGAACCCAGAGCAAGAGGTCACTCATCACTCTCTCTGACCATTTGTGCAAGCAAAAAAAAGCACAATTTCTGAAATAAATCTTTAGCAACTGACACATATTTTCCTTCTTCTGTTGATGTTTTTAAAGAAGCGTGTATAGAGACTTTATCATGTTAAGCTAACATGGCCATTAATCTGAATTTATCTATCACATGATTAGAGATAAAGAATATTTAGGGACTTTGCAGGCTGTTTTATGTTTGGTTTGTTCTGGTTTAAATAGCATGTAGGAGAGAAGCAGACATTAACAGGTGACTAGTTTGAACATAATGAAATATTTTGTTCTCACACAAATTATTTTTCAACTACTGCTATGTAAATGTAATCGTTTTGTATGAGGGAGAGGGGAAGGTACCCCTGCATTTGGTTTTACTGTGATTTCATACTTGTCATAATAAAGTTCATTTCTAAATGTGGGTGAAACTCACTGAGAAAAATTCTTCTTGCTCTGCTCTATGAATGTCAGATATTTGTATTTCAATAACTCCTAGAATTAATCCCTAACCAACCGAGACCTCCTGATCACAGCATGTCTACACACATTTGGAAAATTATGGTCCCTGCTTAGAGTTAAATGGCAAAATTAAGTGCTGCAAATGATTGCCACTTAATTGACTTCGATGTAGACTTCCTCATACAGGATTTCTCTTGGTATGTACACTAGAGGAGACTTTGTCCCAATGGATTTATACAGCAATATTACTTCTTGGATATTTAAAAATGTGCTGAGGGATGGTGTAATTTGAGATACACCATAAATTAAATAAACTACGCTTAAAATGTATTATGTAGAAGAGAAACAAGTATTTGGAAATAGATAACAATGCATTTATTAGGAAAACAGGCATGTGGCAATGGACAAAACCTCAGGCATTAACAAAAGCAATCCTCTGTTCCTCTGCAGAACTGACATATAAAGACCTATATTATCTAAACTTATATTAAGCACCATCTTTAAATAAAAAAGTTGTTATTTTTCCTGCTATAACTGTTACTGAATAAAAACTTACCTCTTAAGGGTTAGAAAATACTGTATTCTGGACTCATTCTAGATTGGGGCTATACCAAAGTTTAGAGGATAATCAGACAGTTTTCTCAGCATTAAGAGTATTACATCAAAAGATTCTGGGTTTTATGTACCATATGTAACAATAAGAAATCACATGCTGGAATTCTTTTAATGTTTTGATGAGATTTGCTAAAAATCCACAAACCTTCAGCCTCGCACTTTAGAATTAATTTTAAACACAGACTCCTAAAGATATGCAGACTCCATGGAATTTTCAGAGCCATCTTATATCATCTGTAATTTAAGATGTCTTCTTCTGCCTTAAGAAAAATTTAAAAGAGAATGAAGACCTTTTCTCCCTGGAAATCATATTTTTCATGCAGTGAAATGTAACATTTTAAATCAATATACACATTCAGACTTTTGAATCCAATTAAAATGCTCGAGTTTGGTTTGTTTTTAAAGATGGAATAATAGAAAATTAAAAACAAAGGAAAGGCAAATATGTTACTAAAAAAAGATAAACATTTTCTGACTAATACTCAGAAAGATGATCAGACTTGAGAAGAGCCTGCTCACAGGACAAAGACAGGAATAGATTTATGAATGTGAATGGATGCAGTATGGTTTTTTATGGTGTCCAGTTGTGTATCCTCTCAAGTGACTTTTCAATCGATAAAAGGGCTGCAGTTTTTTGAACTACAAAAGAATTTCAATTGTGTGCCAAATTATTTTCCCCTTTGTATGAATTCTAATCATCTTGAAAATATAACTGGAAAGAAGTAAACAATTCAGAACTTTTCCCTTGTTTTGCTCATCTTTTTTTTATATAAATCTTTTCAAATTATATGGTATTTCACACACAAAATCTTTGGGAAAAAATAAACTTGTTTGAGTAAGCATTTGTTGAAAAAATGTCCTGGTTTTAATTTATATTTCATTTCCATAAATATTATTTCATAACTTGTGACGCATTTTTGGAAGCTGTCTAGGTGCTGATTTGTTACAACAGTCCTGATTCCTCCAAGTGTCCAAACTGAGACAGTTGGCTGCCATTGAAAAATAATTCCATCAGTGGGTTATAATTGGCTAAATATTTTTATTCTTGGATATTGGAATGGTCTCCGTTGTCATATGTGCACTGTTCTCACTGATGTTAGAGTGGCTGTGTGCTGAAAATGGCAGACTTTCAACCCATGTAAGCATCTGTTATAGCATCTCTTTAACCTCTAAAGAGGTTTATGACATTTTCTTTCAGAATCCTAATCTTTCCAAGCTGGAGACATATTTTGATCCTTTCTTAAAACAGAGTATATCAACATCCATTCAATAAGATGCCAGGAGGGACAACAGCAAAACTACTCTAAAGTACTACAAAGGACCAAAGCAAAAACTGACCGTATGCAAAAACCTTATCATCCAATTTACTACTGCAGGGAAAGTGAAACTATTATTCTTTTTTTGAACTTTTCTTGTTAGGCAAGAAATATGATGCTTCTCTGAGCAAAAGATGTGAATGATGCATCGCACAGAACAGGACACAGAGAATCAGTGTACAGAAATCAAACTGCCAAATCATTAATTTTCAGTGGGGAATTATGCTTAAAGTCTTACCATATAAGCGGGGAAATGTTCGTGATAAAGAGGAAATGACTCATGGTGATTTTTGTTTACTTGTTCAATTTGTCCTTTTTTAATCAAAACTAGTGCTGCTCCACCTTATTTTTGGTACTAAACACTTCCCATTTCCCTGACTTGCTGGGAAACAATTTTCTAACTAAAATAAAAATTAAACTTCAAAATCAAAATTCAGCAAGGAAAAAGCCCCAGATTCCTAAGGAATCTAAAAAACTATTCCATCAATCAGCACGTATATAAGTAGAAAACAAAAGTAAAGAGCTCACTATCCAATCAGCAAAGTATTACATCAACAGTCCTTTTAAAGATTCATTAGTATTTCATCACCAAAGGTTGACTTCATGCTGTGTTCGAGTTGCTTGAATGTCAACAGTGAGATGAAATGAGTATACCAAGAGCTGAATAGTTCTTTTATGCTTATCCAGAGAGTAGAACCAATGAGTTTTAAATCCAGGAAGAACGCAGATCTACTTTACAAAGCCTTGTTTAACAGAATTTTTGTTCTTCTAATTAGCCCCAGGCCCCCCAAGTTGAGTAAGATAAATGCGCAAGGAGAAATGGTTCTTTTGCCAGCTGTCTGTAGGCTTCATTACTTCAAGTTTCTAGGTCTGATCCTGATCTCAGTCAAATCACTTTTACGCCAAAAACAATTAAGAGTGTTCAAGGGAAACATTCCCACCCTATTTGTGTAAAAACCCCAACAACCTCTAAAAATCTGTGTCTGTGATTTACAAAGGAATTAACAAATATAGGCCAGATGCTATGCCACACTAACACAGGAATAGGAAGCATTTGGAGCTGCATTTGTTCCATTAAACACCAGGGAAAGGATTTCCTTACATGGAAGAAAGCAAACTCTGTGTTGTTCCTGCACCAGTATTGAAGCCATATCTGCCCTGTAGCAGCAGAAGCTGGATCACAAGAGTAATTACAGACTTTTTTCAGCTTGTCCTTGTTCCAGACTAGCACAGTACTGCTAGCTGTCACCATTTCTTAGGAAGCAATTTGAAGGAAGGCCTTCAAAGAATTTTAAGCTCCTTTTGGACACCTAGTAATGCTGGAGGAGAAGAAAAGGAAGGTGGAAAGGATTCTGGGTTACATTCATGTTCCATCACCCACTACACCCTCTTCAGGTGGTGCAGGAGAGAATTGCATGGCACGAAACCATTCTCCAAACCACTGGCACATGTAAGCCTCTTGATTTGTGATGCTTATAATCAGTTCTTTAAAACCTACAGCTATATTTGACTTGGGGTATACATCAGATACAGCTGTTTATAACTCTGCTACAGTGTATGGTGCAGACTAAACACACCTTGCACATATTCTGAAGTACAGATTTCGGCCCACAGACTGGAATATCATCCATAACATGGAAGTCTTGGTTCTGCTTCTTGTTGGCAATGAGATTTCCAACTTAGAAGTTTTATCTGGTTCAGCTGAGCAAAGTAGTTTCATCTTGGATTAAATGACTGAAAATCATTGCAAAACTATAAAAAAAGTAACACATGATTTGTCCTAACTTTTCTAAACAGACACACTTTAACCTATTTGTTATACTTTGAGAGTGACTTCCACTAAAATATGGTCAAGAGGAATTATTTCCAAACTGAAGTTAATTAGAAATAATGTTTTAAAATGTGCTTCTAGGTGGCTGTAAGAAAACTTTTATAGCAAAGCAGCTAGGAGCCCTTGCTAGCAGATATGAACAAAAAAGCTATGTGACATTCTTCACGTAAAACAACAGTATTCATGACAACCAGCAAACAGACAAATTAAAACTTCTTTTCTTGCCCTTCTAACAATCCATCAACCCTTTGTATTCTCCAATAGTTGTAAATACTTCAAAGAAAGGTGAGCTTTACAGCATACCGTGAAAGTCATCAAATGTAGATTATGTGGAATACAATTATACATGCTGTATAATGGGCCAGATAGCCTGAAAAGAAGATTGACCATAGGAAAACGTCCTTACTTCATGTAGAAATGCTGAATAAGGCTTCCCCTCAACCAGAAGGATAGTATGAAAACTCTGTTTTAGTAGATTTTTTTAACATTTCCCTTCCTTCTCAGTTCCCATGTTTAAGCGCCTTGTTACTGTGAGACGTAAAGCTGACAAATGCATGTTGCTTCCAGTGCGAGATACTCTCGGTTTAGAAGTGCTCTGTAAGTGCTTAAAAATTGAACTAGGAAGAGGTTTTGGTAAGATATTCTTTCCTCACATGTCAATCTACATTTCCAGTTTTACAAGTGTGTGCATCATTTGCAGTAAGTACACTGAGCAGTATTTGTATAAACAAATTAGCTTAATACAGTAGCATATTGCCATATTTTTCAACAAAGACATGCACTGTGAAGTATAAAAGCACACAAATTCCCCATTTCATTTTTATTTCACTTCATCTTTTTTGCATTAAAACAGTCTCTAGAACAGATGCATAAGTCAACAGATGTATGTCATGCATGAAGAAATATGATTTTTTATTTTTTGATCAAACAAAGACTTCCAAAACAATAAGGAAAACCACACTGGCTTTGTAAATAATGGGAATGCCACATGGGAAATGGAAAAAAAAATTTGGAGAAATTTTATGACCTAATTCAAAATGACCAACCTATTTATGCCTTGCCAAGTCAAATACTGCACAACATATGCAATTCAGTTGGGAGAAATCAATTTATTTCCTAATGTTTATGTTCCACAACAGTTGCAGAAGTTCAGCAGTGATTCCATCCTTCTAATCTATCCATTAGTTCAAACCCCACTGCAATGAACTTTTAACTGCAAAGATAGAATTTGGATCAAAGGGAATTTTTAAAGAATTCTCCCACCTCAGTATTACTGTTACTCAGCGGAATGAGTGTTGTCCTCTATGCAAAAAATTTCTTCTAAAACTGACTCTCCTGAACTTTGTCAGAATTCTTTGTGTCTGTATATTTAAGCTTCTGGTATGGAAGGGTCTTTGTGATGATGGCTAAAAATGTCCTTTTCCTGATTCATTCATGGGGAGTAAAAGATATCTGTTTTAAGGCTTGATTGTGTAGACACATAACAAGAAAACAGTTATATTCAAGTTTATTGTAAAATATGTATGAAAGTGACTACTGACTGGACAACTATTTGTCAGGACATATCTGAAAATACAGACTTACTTCTTGTAATAATCTGTAATAGCTGCTTACCTAATCTCTTCCAGAAAACATTTTGGTTAGATTGATTTGGGGCTATTCACTGTGAATTAGAACTTCAAGGTATGTGGAAACTTTAGGAATGTTACAAAGAATAACAGATAGTCTCATGAGACTCTCTTTGTTCTTTTGGGAGAATTTCAAAGAAACTGAAAGTAACAGGTATCCCAAGATTTAATAACTTTCAGGGGATTCACTTTGGAGGAAAGTCAAATAATTTTGTTTGGTTTGTGAATTAAGCATGGTTTCATCATTGCGTTTTATTTAACATAGAATGCTAGTAAAGTGAAACTGATATATTGAAACACAAGTTAGATTTTGATAAAAGAATCTATACATAAGGGTAGATGTATGTATACATATGCTCTTGTATATTTTGTTATGATCATGTTTAGATGCAACTATGATGATTTCCTGACAAGCTCCAGAGTCCCCCATCTTCATTTTTCTATTAAATAAGGGTGTTGACTATTTTTTTCTGAAGAGTTTTGACAAATGCCCTGAATAATCAGCATGTACATGTAAGAGAATCATCTCATTATTAAGGTAACTCTTCAGACTGGTGGCATTACTGGACCTGGTATATGAAGATGCAGATATACAAATTTGTCTATCCAGCAGTGCCCCTGGGCTTTGCCACTTTACAATTTTTTCTTTTTTCTTTCCTAAAGAAACTGTATACCTAGTTTCCATGTACATTTCTATTCCTTTGGGTTCAGTTCTTGAAATTAATCAGGATTTGCCTCCTTAGCATAAAAGAAAGACTGATTTGGTTTTATATTTTAATCTCTTCTGGTCCTAATAGCTGATTATGCAGCATCCAGCATGTCTTGTAACACGTTCAGCAGGGTACCAAGAGAAGGTATCTGGCAGCAGGTTGAAAACAAAAGAGAGTAGTATTTCTTTTAGTAAAATGAAAACTTAAATTTCTAAACTAATTGTCACACAGTCTTCTCAAAATGAAAATTCTAAACTACTTACAGAAGGTAATAATCACAGTTACCTGGAAGCAAAATTTTTTGAGGGCTGCCAACTGCATCTGCAGTGAAGAAGCCAGGGGAGGTGCCAAAGGGGCACTTTATGCTCACACTCCTGGAAGTGACCTCAATCGAGTGTAGTCATGGGCTGAACACTGGCACAGGCTCAACTCTGCTGACTTGAATGACTGCCCTTGAATTTTTATCACACCTGTTGAAGTTAAAGGTACAATTGTTCTGCTCAGTCCCCATGTAGGATGAATGTATTAGTATCCAAGACAAGAGACAGACAGAAAAATGATTTAGTAAAATCAGGGGAAGAGTTATTTAAACTGGTGCAATGACTATAACTGGAAGTGAATCGGGTGTGAGGTAACTCCACCTGCAGTCTCCATTCTACACTGATTTGGAGAAATTACATCCCCACATTTCAAAATACTGGTGTTTGCTATAGTATCTAATGGTTTTGTTCAGCACTTTAATTGACATTTAACCAAATCTAGTAACAAGACTGTGTTTTCTTATAGGCCCTGCTAAACGATGTAATATCACTTCCTGTAGGTATGGAGACCTTTGCTCTTGTTAGTGCTGCTATTCCATTTGACTGTAACCTTGAATAATCTTTAAAGAATGTTTTTAGTCATGGGCCCTTCACCTTCTGGTGATTTCATCCAGATACAATTTCCACAGGCTTTACTGGGTTAGACAGAATAAAAGAAAGGACCATCTGAATAAAATAAAATGTCACCATTAAATTGGCTTTTGTAGCTTAAGGTATAATGTAATGATATTTTCCCAACAGCTGCTTTCAGTTGAATTTGAAGTTTCGAAAACCTTTTGCATCTGATTCAAGTAATAAAACGCAGGTTGTGTTACTTCCTCCTTCTGTGTCATATACAATAAGCAAAATGTTGATACTTTACATGGAACGGGTGGCCATTAGGAATTTTTACTGTATGTTAACATTATTTGCTGACCTCAACATTTTACAGATGAGTCACCCAGTGAAAAGCTTGTTTAAAAATCAAGGTGTGGATGGATGTTATTTTAGAATTAAACAATTCAGTAATTTTTCCTAATATCTACTGCTCACAGAATTTTATCTGCATCTTTTTTTTTTTTGGTATTATCATATCTTTCAATTTTTCACAGCTAGATTGGAATGAGTGCAATTCTACACATCTTCATGTGTTACCTTTTATCCCAAGAGATTTTAAATGGAAACTAGACAAAGGGATTACTTCATCAAGCACCGAAGTACAGAAATCCCTGAGGTGAAATGTAGCAACTGCCTGTCAGTATATACACCAATATGCAAGAAATTAGGACAAGGAAGGAAGAATAAGCATATTCTTAGGAATTTAGTGAGGCAAAATCAACACCTGAGGCTGAAGTAATATGCCACAGTTCCGTGCGACAATCTTTTGTGAAGCTCAGTTCTTAGTACATCTAAAAAGTCACTTAATCCTTCATCATATGTTCCTTACTATTACTGCTACCATGGTAAATATTGAGCAAACACTGAGCATTTTCTAAACAGACAAAGAGTTTAAAGGAGAAAGTAGTCCAGAGACATGAATTGAGTCCTTACACCTGTCTTTTCTTCACCTTCCCCCTACAGTAATACCAACATCCTAGATTTTAAACAAAGACTTTAACTACTTTAGTTATTCAGCATCTGCTGCAAATTCTTCATCACAAGACATTTTATGTCATGAAAATAATGGAAAAGATACTAAAATATACCTGTCCTGTTTTAAATAGCAGAAGCTGGGAAGACAAAGATGTTTTTAGAGGTGTCTGAGAAGCAGAGGAAGAACCAAAGAATGACATAAGAAAGGAAGAACCCTAACAGCAAGATGGCATACAAACTACGGGGAAAACCAGGAAAACAGGAAATGTACTGTCCAGTAAACTCAAAGTAAAGAGAAACAGAAGGAGACTAAGAAGGAGCACGAGGAAGGATACAAAAAGAAAAGGATGTGAAAAGGTGAAAAATATGTCATAACAGCAGTAAAGTATAAATGTAGAGTATAAATGTACTGGGAGAGTATAAATATAACTCTGGGAGAGTTTCTCTCCCAGAAAAGTGGGAGAGAAAGAAATTAAGAAGGTGCATGAGGCAGAGTGGAGAAAGACTGTGAAGTCCATGAAATGTGACAAGAACAAAAAAAATTTTAAAAAAATCCTGATTGTGTCTCCCTGGGTCACTTTTGACCCAATCTTGAAATGAAAAGCGAAAAGCAGACTTGTTTTCATGGAGACCAACTTGTCTGTTGAGGTGACTTTTCTCTTTCTTTTCCGTTTACCTGGTGTTCCCTGGAGGACATGGCAGGTTAATGCTGGTTCAGGTCCTTCTAAATGAGCTGATGAATTTGCAGCACTGTCAGTTCTTCACTCCAGAGGGAATGCCTCTGCATGAGGCAATGTCATTACAGAAATTAGCATTCACTGTGACTCAGCTATCTTCATCTCAGAAATAGCAGAAAGAGACACAAGTCTGGAACAGATACACTGGTATCCCTAAAGGAGCTCTTCAGGGAACTTCTTCATGACTGTGGTTTTAATTAGGCATTAATAACTGCTGAATGATGCTTATGCTACAGAAATGCAAGAAACTTTCCATGACAGAATGCAAGATCAAGGGAATTAAGAATTCTGAAAGTCAAAGACATCTCAACGCTTTTCAGAAATTTCAGGCTTAGATTTCAAAAATTTTATGTAAAAATTCCCATCGCTTGCTTCACCCTACCTTTGGTTTATATTTGCTCATAATCTTTTGTCTCCATGGATGGTTTAGGTTGTTTTGTATCTGATGACAGAAAGCGAAGCCAAGTCATATCTTGTATGCACTGCAATCATTTAAAAAAATTAAAATTTTCTCAAGGACAATGAAAACTATAAACCCCTCAGAATCTTGGAAGCTTTATAAGACTTTCACAAAAAAGATCTATATCCCGTATTATTCCAAATTAGATACGTTAACAGGTCCAAGAATGTATATCTGAATACTCATTCAGATTTAAGGAAATATGACTTGAAAAATGTTAATTTTGATTTTGCCATAAAAGTTTTGAAAAGAAAGCAATTCTTCTTACCAACCTAATCTGTATATAATTGAAAATATCTAAAATGAAGTGAAAGAATTAGTACAAGAATTTGCTACAGCCACTTTCACTGAAATTTCAGGAACACATGAGGTCGCATACATGTCTGCCCAAAGATCAACCTCTCTTTTTTTTTTTCTGCTTCTTCCTCATTTCTCCTTTACTTATTAAAGTGTCTTTATCTCAGCCAATGCATTTCTCACTTTTACATTTCTGCCTTCTCAGTGAGGAGCTGCTTGGGCCTTAGCAGCTCACTGGGGCTCAGCCACACCAGGGATACAAATATTTTCACTGATCAATAGGAGTATTCTGATATTTAAGAATTACTGATGTTGATTATGCTCATCATGCACAGCAAAAAATAAAACCACCTTCCTTCTAATGATTGGAGTTTTTCATAATCTTCATATTAGTACAAATATTCATCATTTTAATTACCAAATAGATCTTATTCTACATTTAGCTGATTGTTTCCTGTTAAACATTTGCAATACATCCAGGTCCTGCTGTGATGTTCCGCTGTCACAAAAGAGGGTAAATCATATCAGATTTATTTATCTTTCTAAAGGTTTTGAACTTTTTCACCAAAAAACATTCAGCCTAAAAAAAGGTGTCTCCTTTTTCTATAAGAGGTCAAGATGAAAGTTTTGGAAATTAGCACATCTGCTCATCAAGTTGGCACTATATTTGGTAAGGGACAATCTAGGAATGGTATTGGTTGAAAGAAGGTCTCAATAGAGAGGGATAAAGACTAAAGGATCCAAAATTTAGCTTAAACACCTGGAAAAAATGTCTCATATAGTAACACTCTCACACAAAAGTCATGGAATTCTCAGGTCTTTTTCTTCAGTGATTTCATTTCACAATGTTTCAGGCCAAAAGGATTAAACTCCCAAGCCAAAACCCATCCAGAACCAATTCCAGAACCAATAAACCTATGTGTAAAGTCCATGATAAATATAGATCACGCTATGAGTTGCTTTCTCCCATAACCAGCCTGAGCTGAGGGATGTCAGGATGGACACCCTCACCCAACACAGACTGTGCTCCAGAGGCCTACAGCTGGCAGAAAGAAAATTATCTCTGATTCTCTCACTTGAAGAACAGAAAGTTCAGTAGGCCAAACAGCATCCTAAAGAGAAGAAATGAGTGCCCAGCAGCTGTGAGTTTATCTCTGCATTTGTGCTCCACACAACCACCTGTCCTATCCCTTACTTTGAGGGATGGGTTCTAGTTAGACTATCACCAGCAGTGACATGTTCCTCTCAAAAGTACCTGTGAGAAGTTGGGATTTTCTTCACACAAAAAATACTCTGTCAAAAAGTTCCTGCCAGCCTTTGTGCTAAATCATCTTAAAAACATTGTGGAAAGCTGCTGCTAACCAATGAATGTTGATTAAGCAGTCAAGTGGTTATTAATAGTGTTATTACAGCTGCTGGTATTATGGAAAGTTAAGTTAGCAATTTTTCAGGAAAACAGCATCTGCAGAAAATGCCTCCTTTGTGATCAGCTAGAAAAAACTCTCAACAGGTGTTAAAAATACCATTTGTAGCACCTAACCTCGTCTCTTTAAAGCCAATATAATGTAATTGCCTCATTGCAAAGTTCTGTAATGAATCAGGAATAAAAGTTCAAAGAAGAGAAAGGATTGATGGTGGATGCTCAAAATTTCTGTCTCTATATATATCACTCAAATTTAGAATATCCCTCTTCATCTATTCACACAACCTGCAGGAAGTTGTCTGCTGTCAGCCTACCTGATCCAGAGCTTACCTTCAAAGATTTTGATCCAAAACTTGCTAAAACCCGTGGAAAAACTTTATGGAATTCCAGGGAGCTTTTGACCAAGCATAGAAGTGAAAACTGAAAGTTTAATTTCCAACAGCAAAAAGTGCAAGGAAGTTCCCTGTGAACATTCTTTTCTTTCTGTGCCCCCATGCAAGGGAATCTGATCGAGTTCTCGTACTGTTGCTTATTTCTTTCTCTTAACACAACCTTGTATTTCTTTTAATGTATCTCATTTTATCATTTCTCCTTGTATCTCTTCACTTTATTCTCTTGTTTTAAGATATGCTTTCAACAACCATAGTTCATTCAGTGGGTGTGAATCAGTGGAGAGTATTGCACCTTAACGGATTTAAAATTTCTCTAACGTGTCATTGCTTCTCAACCGGTCTCTTACAAGACTGACCACTATACCCTCTGTCAAGTGCATGGATTTGGGAATGGAGTGCTGTTACATGACCCTCACTTGACACACTGACCTCTATTTAAGAATTCAACATTAATGAATTACGGTTATTCTTTGTAATTATGCCAATTCAGATTTCTCCAGATTCTCTCCGGGATTATAATTTATAAACTTAGTAAATGCTTCATTAAAGTTATATACATTATTTGATGACACAACAAATCTGTAAGAGGAGTTGCCTTTTACAAATATCATGTAATGTACATTTTGTACCACGTAAATCAACTGGAAGAGCATGTTGCTGCTAAAGGATCCCTTCTAAATTGAATTAATAGCACTTTTCTATTTCAAAAGTGAGTTGTAAATATAGATACATATTCTGTGAAAAATTGGCATAATAGAGAAGCAAGACCCACAGAGATATTCACACTTTTGTCATCAAAGCAAGTGCATTTGATATTGTATTTATAAGAAGATCTGCATCCACCCACGGAAACGATGATGAGAAAACAAAACACCGAAAATTGTCTTCCCAAAGTTGGTGCTACACGTGCAATGCAAACCGTGAGGGGGATGCAAGCAAATGACACTGATTCCAGATATTGCAACAGAGAAGTGATTAACTCCACCATAATAATAATAATGATGTTCTTTTAATGCATCTTTCGGGGGTGTAATTATAACTAGTATTATTAAAGTGCCAGCTGAGACCTATTATTGCTGGTTCCATGTGCTATGCTATAGACACAATAAAAGAGAGCTACTTCATGTAAGATCTGGATACGCCATCCCCTGCTTGTCCATGTTTCTGTCTGTGTGGGAAAGGCACATGCTAAATAAGGGCTGTCATGAACTTTAACTAGTTCCAGGATCTGGAAACTAAGAGATCAAGGCTGCACTACAGAGCACATTTGCACTGCTGCAGAATAAAAGGGGTTTTTTTACCCAGCTCCATTTTTCATCTTTTACAGAGACTTAAGTTGTTAGTTTTCCTTTTTCCATCAAAGCAGTTGTATGCTAATGTTCATTTTTCTCAAGCTTGCAGAGAAACACTGTGAGATTAAAACCTAAATGCTTTCATATGTAAAAAAAGGAGAAAAAGAAAGAAGAAAAAAAATCAAAAAATTATCCAAGGGTCCAGTTAGTCAGCCAACAAATCCAGCTGGGGTTTCTCCTCTGTGTAAATGCTTCCAGTCCTACTGAAGGTAATAGCAACTCTTCTGTGCCAGCTGGGGATCCAGCCCATGAGGACATAAAGCAAACAGGGTAAAAAATCCCATCAAACTAAACACAATACATATAATTTAGGCTACCTCCAAGGGCTCCCAAACCAATAAAATCTGAATTGAGAGCAAGGACATAATTAGCTCTATTTGTGTCATATTTAATTTTATCAATGATATGACTAATTGGTCCCTTTTCTATCTGTTTTCATTGTTTTCAGGCTTGGCTCACTTCTTGCTTGTACATGTGCCAGGGGTTTGATGGCATTGCTCTTTTCTGACATTAACCTCTGCAGGAAAGAAACATTTCTACGTTTACACCGGGGAAACTGGGAACACAAGGGTGGATTCATTGTTCCTTACTGACCTCTTTCTACACTCACTTTAGCCATTGGAAAATCAAATATTAGACTACCACACTATTTAAATTTTTGCTTGTTTTTAAGTATTCTGAGGTAAGCTTTACTTATTTTTCTGTGCCCATAAGTTTTTCAGTACATGACTACAGTGAAATAGTAACAACTGTTAAATGTACCTGTCTGAAAAACAGGAAATTTCTTTTCTATGTTAGGATCATATTGCTGCCTCGAATTCACCATGCTCTTTCCCTCTCCCTTACTTTATAGTGTGTGTAAAATCCTTACTGTATTTGAAAATTTGCCCCACTGCTGGTTTGCATTCCAGCATTCTGACAATAATGAAGAAATTATTTATAAATTTAGTCAGCATCCTTGTTACAAGTTAAATTGCTAGATTGTTTAGTAGACATTCATTTTGAATGTGAACTATATAGGATTTTACTATATTTGATTTCACCTAATATATATCATGCAAAAGAAACAATATCCTCTCATGAAACTAGCTTAAAGATTGAAATATTATGTTGCATTATGTAGTACGGGTATAATACACTTAATTAAAGGAAAAGGTTAGGACTAAATGAAATATGAACTCATTGAGACCTAAAATTTTATATATACAGAGCCTGATTCTAATTTACATGATCTGATGTAAAATGTGAGTCACACAAAAACCAATCAAGCCACACCTCTACAACAAGCAGAACTGATAGGATTACTATTTTCATTGTCTTGAAATGAAAAGGGCTGTAATCAAAACCAAAGAAAGAAGTATGGGTTACTGAAATTAAATTACTTCTATACTTTTTTCCCTTATTGTAACTACCATTGGACGTTGTTTCCAGTTCTGGTGCCCATGCTTTCAGAGGATTTCTGAGAGTGAGCAAAGAGATGGACAATATAATTTATAACATTATAGTGAATCCAGCTCCAGATTTATCATGTGTATCATTAAGCACCTAATACAGGCATCTCCAGACTGGGAGTGAGTATTACAGAGTCCTGCTAGAGTTACTACTGGTCTTTCAGTGGAAGGAAAGAGTTATGTCCAGAGGGCAATAGCATCAACCTAAAAGATTAATCACTCCGTGGAGGTCCTTACCTGCCTTTGGTGAGTATATAGAGGAGGCTGTATAACTAGAAATTAATCTGGGACCACTATCTGTAAAAAACACCACAATATTTTAGACAAAAAAAAAAAAAGATTGAAGGACTATAAATTGCGTGGACATTAATGTTACAAAAATGAATAGTTGGAACTGGAGCTAGAAAAATTAAAATCAGTAATTCAGCAATGGTAATTAACTGTTGTGGCAATCTGGAATTTTTTATCAAGTGCTCTAATTCTACTGTGACTATTAGAATTGAAATAGGAATGAACTCAGAATGTGTTGTCCTAAATCCTGTAACTTTGGTTAAACAGCTTTAAAATTGACTGTCACCAAGTTCTTCCCCTTCTTTCCAAGTAATTAAAAATATACCTGTCCTGTTCTTCTCTCCAGACATAAAACCATGCTGGAACCACATGGAACCTAAACATTCTTTTGAGCCAGCAAAAAACTGTGTTCTTATGTGTTCTTAATGCTTTTATTGTCTGTGTCATCTGCATACTAGATCCCATTTATATGTTCTAGAGGGTAAAACAGTGCAGAATTTTGAACAAAGACAGCAGACATAGAAACAGAAATAATTCTTATGTTAATTCCTATTTTTTTACAGGTGAAGCAGATTTCTTCTCTGTCTGTTTGTGCTGTGCTGAACACTCTACATAAAGCCTTGGGAGCTGGCAGCTCTCTCCAGGTGGATGTTCCCAGAGCACAGCACAGACCTGGCTTGGTAAATCCAAACCACTGACCTCATGGCTTTTGGCTCCAGAGTGTGTCCTTGGAGTGGGCCCCAGGGCACTGCTGTTCTCTGCCTGCTCCTGGAATCACCTCACAGCACAAACTATGCCAAGGACAATGTAGACCTCACTCACGAAAGAGGGAACCACAAGAGGCTTCATTCAGCCACATACATTCCACACTCATCTGTTGAGAAAGTGCATGCAAGCCTTAGACTTCCCAAAAAGAGGCATTTTCATGAAGTTGTACCACCATTTTAGAAAGAAAAAAAAAAAAGAGGAAAAAGCACCGACTTCTTTAAAATGGATCACACACAACATAACTAAAAGAGTGTAGACTTCACAGAAATCCATTATTTCTCATAGGCCTTCTAGTTTCACTAACAAATCCATCCTGGAGGTTGGTCTTTTACATGACTGAGTCCAAATCCCCTTTAACATTCTGTGCTTATAAACTTGGAATATATTTCAGCGATTCTCTTGTTTGTTTTTTCTTTTTTGCAAAGTATTCCAGCTTCATGTAAAGAGATTGGCACCAAAAATTGTTTTCTGAAATGTCTCAATACTGATTTCCCTGCTTCTTCTACAATTCTGGTTAATTAAAGGTAAATTAAATCCAACCATGTCACGCAATTACATCCACATTGCCCGTTTTATTGCATGTGTCTAGGCTGACAGCATAAAGAATTGCCTTCAATAGAAGAAAAGCAAATTATTCTCAATTTAAGCTGCTGGGACATCATTTTAATTCTTCAACACTTGATAAGCACTTAACAGAAAAGGACAAAATTACCTTAAAAAATCAAACCTTCTGTTTTTCAATTGACTTCAGTAACATGAAGCTTTTTAATTAAGTAGACCAGAGCAGTTTATTGCTTTAGCTGGTTCTCTATACCTTTGAGTCTTCTAAAGTATAAACCCTTTTATGTGGTAATAACATTCCATATAGGTTTTCAAACAGCATAAAGGTATTGCTTTAGCCCATTTTTGCATAGGTCTCTACATCTGCTAAGTAATTGCTTTTTTCTTAAATGAAATATTAGAACACTAGAGCATGTACTTTGTATGTATAGACACTGTGGATAGTGTATAATAAAATCATTCATGCTGCAATAATTAAAGCATGTGTCAGCATTTTCACTTCAAACTCCATTTTTCAGGTGTTTATAATTCAGCCATAAAAAATTGTCTTGGACTCTTTCCACTATATCTGAAGGCCAAGAATATATATCCATAAAGAAGTTTATAAGTTTTGAACACTTGTTTTGCAGGTGTAGAACTGAAAAACAGTTTTGATTTACAAATGAAGTTTGACAAGTAGCCACTGGCATTTTTAAACCCAAACAAATCCAAAACACTTGAGATTATAGGGTTCATAAACCCGTGTTTTCTGTGAGATTGTATTAATTGCTGCAAATGGGTGTTGTCAACCCTCATCAAATTTGTACTTGGTCATGAAAATGCTGATAAATGCTAACAATAAGTAAATTTGTAGCCTACAAGATCTTAAATCTAATAATGTGAAGTGTGATTGACATATTTTTTTATGAATGCAAGTATATATATATATTTAAGTCTTTATAAAGGTGCTAAATAAAAACCGTATGCTAAATACACGCACTATGGAAGTCAGTATGTATTTTGGCAGAAATTTCCCTCCAGAGACAGCATTATCTGTTTTTTCCACAGATCCAGTCCTGCACGGGCATCAGCTGTGTCTGCTCTCCCACAATACCCTGTTAATGTGCCTTAAACTTGGCGTGAGGGGAGCCATTGCAGTGGTAACAGAGTAGTTCACTTGACATGTCATTAAATCTTTCTTCTGCTAAACTGGTTGCCAAGCAAGGTCACCTGGAGAAATGATGAACCACAAGAAGCTCCATGAAATAACAAACAGGGTTTATTTAGCCTGCTATATCCCTGCCACCTCATACATGCACTCATCAGCTTGTGGAAATTTGGCCTGCAAAGAGGTGGAAGCACTGATCCATGGACCATCAAGCTTTGCTGGCATGTTGTGTCCTTGTGGATGCGTAAGGAGCCCTGACAGAGCTGTTCTCTGCAGTGCTGGCCATCTGCACAGCCTTCTCATATCTCCATTTCATCAAAGGGAAATTAACATCATCTCTATTAAATTAAGGCTGGTTTTTTTCCCCACTACTAAAGTTGGAATTGTGATTATCTGTAACTTCTATTCTATCCTATCCCTCTCCATCCACACCATAGTGCTGTATCACTTTTCAGCTGTGCATTAACCAATGGAAGATTTACTAGGGATGAGTCTTTGTCTCGGTGATCAAAACAAATCAAAACATGCTGTTCCCTACAGAGCAAAAAGCTCTGCAAACCACTGCCTTCAGGCCCTGTTCATCTCCCTTCTGCTTATTATTTGGCTTGGAGAGGCAGAAGTCTTCATGTGGCAACACAATGACCCTAAAATATGACTATTACTTTGTTTTGTTTTCATCTTGATTCCTGTGAAATACTGTGAAGGCTGTGTTTCAGCTGCTTAAATGCCATTTTTAAAGCATGATGCCTGGGATCATGAGGTGAATACCCCATTTTGTGTTAGGGCAGGTTGGACTAGGAATACTTTTCGGGATGATACTGAAAGACCCTACATGGGACAGAGGTGGTATTGTTGGTGACATACTCATCTGTAACTTTTGTGCCCTTATAGAGAACCTTTTGTCTTCTTCAGAACCTTTACTAGGAGTATAAGTCCATCAGGCACTGCCCTTCCTCAGTCAAACACAAGGCTTCCTATGGAACAGGAATATACTTGGACTTAAATAATAAATTAGTCCTTTAGGAATTTTATAAAACAAGATTTAGAAAAACAGGGGTGGAGTTTTGTCACAGCATTGAAAAGAAAATCTATGTTCGTGTGGAGGCATAGGGCCTATGATTTAAAAACCAACATTACTAAAACTGTGTCATGTATCAGTTCCCCAGAGGTATGGGTGTGTTTGCACTGTAAGAAAACCTACTGGGGTAAAAAAACTTCCAATGGAAATCACATTACCTTGTACAATGCCTTTCATTTTATTCAATGTAAATTTTGAGGGCAACACTAATGTTATTATACAGGTATGACCCACATCTGTGACATGCACCATGTGAATTTGCTGTGCAGATGTTTCAAAGACTGGTTCACATTCATGGAGCTTTTAAAGTCCAGTACGACATTCTGGAAATGTAACAAACTAATTTTTGACCTTGGCCCCTCCTTTGTGAAGTACTGTTGGCCAATTTGTCCCAATTTTACAGGTTTTTTAATTTTGAAGTTGTCAGAGTAACAAAACTCATAGCTGGTGTTACTTTAAAACCAATCAAAATAAAAATTGTGCCCTGCTGTTAACTCCAAGGAAGAAACTGAGATAACACCTGAATTGAATTTAAAAGAATAAGTCCAAAATAATATTTTGAAAAAAACCCAAAACAATCCAGTCTAGTTGAGTATTTTTGTCACTCTTAAACTTAAAGGAAAAAAAATAATGAAAAATAAATTATTCTGATTCATGGTTTCCTTACCACTGTTTTCTGAGGTTTTACACCAGAGTGTAAGCTACTGAATCAAACTCGTAGTCATTGTGCATAGGATTTGTGCATATCATGGGGTTCATATATCTTTATCACCCTTTAAAGAACAGCAGTAAAAAACCCCAGAAAGCCTTTCCCATTAATCATTTCAAGTGAACTCACATTTTTAGAAGAAGGAGAGAGGCATGTTACTTTTAAAATGCACTTCTTTGCTGTTTGTTTTAATAACATTTGCACTCCAATGCCTCATAGGAGAAGGAGGGTAGTATGCAGCTTGTCTCTAGAAAAGCATGATTTTCTATTTCTTCCTGAAGTTTAACTTCCAGTATTCCTGAATATTTGTACCTGCTGCCATCAGCATCTAAGCTCCTTTGGAGATCAAGCTACCATTAATTATGAGAAAAACCACTTCATGAACTGGTACTAAACTATCAGAATGATAAATCAGAATGACAGCATTATTTCATACAAGCACTTTATGTGAACATCTGCAAGTCTATATATTAAGAGCAAAATTATCAACAATCAACAAATCAACACCTCTTTGCTGTGATACCAGTGAGTTAAATAAGCAAAAAGAACAGCTTTATGGCATTTTAAGACTTTCATGTTGATATAGAGCAGCAAGACACAAAGTATTAACATTGTCTGAATCTACCAGAAATTTTGAAAAATATTTTTTTGTAGTTGAGGTGATTTAGTTTTAATATAGACATCAGCAAGAAATCTTATTGTATCCAGATTCCTAAAATATTTATCTTTAAATCAGACCTACTTGGTATTAAACCTTATTTAAAAAGTATGTGTCAGACATTCACTACCAAAACCTAATTATCACTGGACTTAAGCTTCCTAGATCAAAGGCTTAGTTTCCATAGCAGTACCCAAAATGCCCTCTTAAGTAGCAGCTCATGCATCAAATCAGCATTGATGCTTAGTTAATGTAAGAAGAATGAAAATCAAACTGTGTTCACTTCTACATAAATACACAGAAGCACCCAAGACTTTGGAAAGTAAAATTTGCACGTTTACAGTGCATTGGTGTAAATGATTGGGGCAATTTTAATGTTAATAGCACTAGCAGTGCTTGCTAACTAGACCTGCAGCACATTGGACTTAGCAGAAAAAAGACCTGAACTAGCTTAGAATTGATGCTTTATATGAAGAATAATAACACAGATGAAGAGAAACTTTCATCAGCAATTGCTTATGGAAAATATTTTGGATTTGTGGAACAGACATTATTTGAGGTTTTCCTGTAACCCTAGCTAATGTCCTGGTAATCTTTTGATGCTCATCAGTAACACATTGTTATGCCTATAAGCACTTTTTCTACATCTTTTTCAGTTTAAGACTCATTAAATCTTTAGCAGCCATGAGTAATAGTATCAAAGAAGATAAAACAGGATTCATTGTGTCATACAATACCTACAGCTTCCACTACACTGGCAAGTGAGAGTAAAATTAAAGCCTTCTGCTGAAATGTTGTTTATAGAAAGAAATAAGATGTGGTTAATATTTCTGTCTGTAGTGGTTTTGTTAGTAAACAGTATGGTAAGATTATGTTTATTAACAAAATTTTCAAAATGACTACTAAGTAATTAACAAATTCTTTATTACTATAGTTAACTGATGTGTTAGACACTCTGCTTCCATTATAAATCTGAAGTAAAACTGACAATTGGCCATTGGGCTCTTTTTTGAACATGGAACTGATATAGCAAAAAATCTCAAATGTCTTTTCCCAAACTAAGCCACCCAGGGTTGTATTCATCCATTTAAATAAAAAACCAACACAACCTAATAAAGAAAATTTTAGGTCTGAACATTTAGGTGAATAACATATGCTTTATGATCTGGATATTTTTTTCAGATCCGTGCTCTTTTTTGGGTAAGGGTAATGACAATCAAGTTTATGCATAAAGCCAAAACTCTGTTAAGAGTCATGAGTTGTAGCTGAGGTCAGGATTCAGCGTTATAAAACAGAAATGCCATATTTTTTCTTCTTGTAATTATTTTGGGCACTGAAGTCAACAGAAGAGGTCTTGAAAGATCCAAAACTCCATTTCAAAGTGTGGAGAAGCATAAGACATAACATTTCTTGTAAGTATATATGTGTATATATGCGTGCATATATATCAGAAAGATGGTGAAAGACAGAAAAAAAGTAGGTTAAGTGGTTACTCTGCACACACTCAAAACTCATAGTCACGGTAAACAAATTGGAAGAAGAGGAATCACATGACATTTATTTAAAACATTTAAAAGTTGTTCTATTGCAAAAATGCACTGCAAAGTAGTAAATGGTACTATAACTTAAATGCAAATGTGTAATATCTGAATTAAAAACTTACGTTAAAGCACACTAGCTAACAGAACATATGATCAAAACACCTGATGCCTTTTTAGTTTTCTTGAATTAAATAAACCAGCAAACTGAGATAAAATTTGTCAGGTATGTTTATACAAATTGAATCTTTTAAGTTGGTGGCGTCATCCTCCTTTTTCTTCCTATCCCTAAATGCCTTACAGAGCAATGGGTTGCATTGAAAGCAAATTATTAAATACCACTCAAAATTTGTTACAATGGATGTGAATTTGACACAAAAAATGTGTCCCATAACTCTGTCACCTCACCTGTAACCTTAACCTCATGTCTGTACTGCCATGTCTTGGGCCATGTTTTATGTAGTAGTGTTATCTATGCCTTGTTGCAAAGTTGTATTCAAGACCCATACATTATGCAGCTGACTTAAGGTAAGCAGGAATGTTTTGTGAACTCATTCTTGCACTTTGTAGCTGGAAAGAAACCACTGCTGATTATGGCTTTTAAAGTCTAAAAGTCATGTTCCACTGGCTTCAATTTAAGAGAGAGAAAATGCCTACTGCTATTTATTAGTTATGCTATTTATTAGTTCTTTGAAAATGACTTTCTATTAATCAAAGTCTGTCCCAGCCATTACAAGGCAGTTGTTGGAGCCAGAGAATAACTTCAGTACTCAAGTGTAAGAGTTGGAACTCTTACAGTGTTCATGAATGAGGGAGACAATGAAATTAGATTCTCTCCCTGTAGGGGGTAGACGTTGACCACTGCCTGATGCCAGCAACTACAGGTCTAAATATTTCTTCTGGAATGGTTGTTTTACCTTCCTAAACTTTCAACTTTTAAATTGCTGTATTTAGAATCTTGGTGTTAACAGACTGGATGTTTTCAGCAGCAGATCAGGCTAATGACTATCATGCACAAAGGATAGCTGTAGCAGCTAAGCCATGGCTAATTAAAAGAACCATATATACTTGTCTGTCCAAGAGCACCTCTTCTGCAGAAAGGAAGACTAATGAAAATGTTTTATAGGCATAACTGTGCAGACTCATTTCTTCCAGTGTTGACAACAGCCTCCAACCTGAGTAATATTTCAGAATAAATTAAGTGAGAAGTGTCATCTCATTGGATCCTCCAGAAAATAAATTCAGACATACTTGTATGCATTCTTACAGTGTATCATCATCTGCTTGAGGTGCTGGCAAATCCCTTTTATAATGCATTTGTTTATTTCTCAGAGAGAACATTCTGTATATGCAACGGTCGCATTCTTTTACATTTTACATTCCACCTGAAAGTCCATCACAGAAAGCTTGTTAATGTCCTTCAGGATATACAGTACAGTAGTAAATAGACTCCCAATAGCAAAGTAAATCTCTGGTAGGAGGCTCGAATAAAATGTGTGTGCTAAGATCAAATCTTGACTTCAAGTTCAAGCACAGTTTAACAGCGAATCCAAAGTTGTAAATGCAAAGTAAAGGCAATTTTAAGGCTGCTTTAAACCAAGCATGAAAGACTGAGTATTCAAAGTTGAGATTCTGTACATCTGGTTCTAATATGCCTCTTGCATTTTAGACAAGCAACCTTCTTTTCTTGTTTCGAGCTTTACTATCACTGTAGTTATACAGTTTGTGAGTTTATAGTTTGGCAACATTCTCAGTATGTTTGAATTAATGGTTTGGTAAACAAAATAATGCAGCTTTCTTTTTCACATTAAATGACTTCCCTTTTTAATGTTTTAATGCCTAACATTTCTAATTCTTATTTCCTCCTTCCCCCCCTCACCCCCACCACCCCAAAAAAAAAAAAAAAAAAGAAAAAAAAAAAGAAAAAAGAA
>VXAZ01002119.1:176161-278967 GCA_013399875.1 Gymnorhina tibicen | reverse complement strand
AAAGAAAAAAGAAAAAAGAAAAAAGAAAAAAGAAAAAAGAAAAAAGAAAAAAGAAAAGGAGGAGGTTTGGACTATTTAACTTAGTTTTAACATTTTCATTTACCCATTTTTTAATAAAAGTGATTAAACTTCTGATCAGCAATCAGATATTCAGATATTGTACAGACTCACACCTTAATAGAGAAATAGACCCATGTGTTACCAATACCATTATATAGCTCATTTTTAGATAAGAAAGTTGCTTCAGCCCAGCTGTATGGTCTGAGTAATCAAGCTGAAGTAGCAGGACAAGGGCACAGTGTAAAAAGAAACAGGAAGATATACACAAGGGATCTGCACGCAAACATTATTCTGCTTCATTTCTGCACCAGCCTTTAGAGGATTCCCTCAAAAGTAAACACAGTTAATTAATTCCCAAGTAAAATAAGTAAATACAAATTTTCCACTTACTGTGTGCTGTGCTTTGTCCGTGCACTGAAGAGAAGAGGCAGTTCTGCAGCGCTCACCTAGATCCAGGTTGCTTTCTAAATTAGTCATACACGTGAGCTGGAGGAAGCACATTGACTTTTTAACTGTGCAAAGAGCAACCCATCTCTGTGCTGCCAGACAACCCTTCAGGACACGGGGCTGAACTTCAGCACAAGAGCACGGCATCTATTACGCTTGAGGCTCTACCATTTCACCTACACCTGGGTGGATCTATCAAGCTTCATCTCTATTAGGGTGGTTTGACTATGTGGTTGAAAGAAAAAAAATAAAAAAAGAAAGGGGAGAGAGGGAAAGAGAGAGAGAGCGAGAGAAAAAAGGCTTGCCGTTGTCACACTTGTTTCCTATTAAAGAGCCTTACGGTGGATTGAGTAATTGTGTACGAAGGTAGTCTGGCTGGCAGATGTGTGCAGCCCCAGTGGAGCACTCGATTCGAGGCAGATGGGTTGTACCAGGGCGCAAACAACATTGGAGAAAGAGAGGCGTGATTAAAACAGCAGGCCGCCGCTTTACAGCGCTTGGAAGTGGGGATAGCATGAAAGCTCCCAGGAACTACAACTCTCCAAAATGGGAACTGCACAGGCACAAGCAAACTGCAATAAAACAAACCTGATAAAGCCCAGCGGATGATCAAATTGACCGAGTTATGAAACAATACTGAAACCATCATGATTATTAATGAACCTCACTCCCCTCCTCCTCCTCCTCACACGCACTTACATTAGAAATACTCAGTTGCAAAGAGCATGAGCATGGGTTTATTCAAAACAGAATCCTGGGCTACCGTACAATCTGAAGCATCTTTTGGAAATGGATTAGAGTTACTTTGAGGGTTTTACATTGTCTCTCATGTCTGGTTCAGTTTAAAAGAAAAAGAGAAGCTGAACAGTGGGAGTGAATCTGCCGTTAGCAGTTATTTCTGAGAATAGTTGAAGCAGATTATCAGAGAAGTGAACAGGGAAACCTTATTACAAACTTCTGTCTGACATGCATAGGTCCAAAATCAGCCTCAGTATAACTGCACCAGTGTATGTCAGAGCTGATTTTGTCATGTGGCCTCTCCCAGGTTATTGAAACTTGGCCACAGCAGATGGTTGGAGAATCCCTGTTATCACAACAATGGTTTGTAATAGCACACGTTACACTCCTACACAGACAGGAGAGAAGGGCTACTTGTGCAGTACTGAAATGATCTCCAGTGCAGAGCTCCCACGCGTGAGCTCATGTGTGCACCGGCTGTCTACTTTGAGGTTTAAGTAGAACTTAAATAATGCTTTCCCACTCTTTGCTGGACTTCTACTCAGAAATGACGAGTCTGATACAATTCCCTCAGTGAATCTCTACTTCATTTTTTTCCACTTACAGTGAAACATCCCACAGTGCAGATGCCTGCATTTGAGCTGATCATCCTGGGATGCCTTCATGGTCAAAGGTGAGAAACAGGCACTGCAAGAAGGCAGCAAGTCTGAACCTGTGGAGGTGTCTAAAGAGGTTGAGCAAATTGCATCTTGTTCCTGCTGATTATTGTGGCATATTGGATTTGAGTTAACTAAGGTAAATCTGCCTCTTCCCATGTCTGATCCACAACTGGTTTAAATCAGCATTCATCAATATAGTTATGATGTCTTATAGGAACTGAGATTATCCTCATGCAGCCAAAACAATACTACTACAGTATTCTAGGATACCAATGTAGGATACTGTAGTACTTATTTATTGTGTATAGGGAATGCTGGTCCCTAATATCTACCAGCTGTTTTATCAGGACCTTTAGACAAGAATGGTTTATATACAAAATCCTATGGATATTTCCCATCTAAGCTCTTGTTATTAATTTTTCAATAAGGCCCATTCATATCCAGGTAACTGAAACAGCAAAGGAAACATAAAAATTGACAAATATTTTTCTTTTCATAGCAGAGTTTCTTTTTTTTCCACACTGTAGAACTGTTTCACAAGTGTGTATTTTTCACTGCTCCCTCAGTTTAAGAAGGTAGATTGCTGGCATGTTCTTTTCTCTTAATGAAGTTTCTTAGTCACACACAAAAGAAATTAAGCAAGAGTTAGGGATTAATGAGCCTTAAAATGCATATTAGAGTTGCCTGTACCTAAAGTTAGAAGACATCTACATTTAAAGTTCATCAAAAATCTTCAGTTCTGAGCCTGGCAGTAGTTGTTGTTCTTTTCATGCCTACAGTTTTGGGGTTCTTGGAAAGCAAAATGTTCATCTTCAATCTTGAAACATTTTCTTGGACTTCTGGCAGAGTAGCCCTGTACAAAATGGACTTCCAGTTTTCACGGCAGCAGAAAGAATTCTAACGCTCAACTCTACTCTTTGGCTAATATCAACAGGCTATCTGCAATTAGATGCTTTAAATGCCTGATCTTTGGGTGATATAGGAAAGGATTCCCTGGCTCAGATTTAGCATGGGAAAGCTACAGTGTTTAGCCTGGTAGCAGAGACTCACCTGAGGTAACAGTGATAGAAAATGTCACTTTTTCTATTTACCAAAGACAGTTTGACAAAAAAGACACTGACTATCTATGACAGGATGCCGAGATGGATTTGGTCCCTTCAGGAGGAAAAAGGACTGGACCAAGGATTAGGATATTTATATTCCAGAAGAGGCTTTCAACAGAAATATTTTAGAGTGAAAGGCAGCTCTTTACAGGCATCATTTTTGCCTTTTTCCTGCCTTCTCTGACCTCCTGAAGTGAAGTAAGTGGACATACACTTTCAGGGAAAAATTCTAAATGAAGGAAGACACATAATATGACAAATAAATGAGGTACCTCAGATACTCAGAAGGAAGTGTTCAACAATGATCTCTTCTTCTGTTCCCTGTGGCATGTCATGTTCTTGGTTCCTTGGGAGCTGTGGAAAGGGGTATAATTCCCCTAAGGTCCCTCAATAGTCAGTGAAGTTAGATGTGCCTACAAGTGGCAGCAGACTATTGGCAACAGCCTGGGGACAATAATAATGTTTAGCTCTAGTAACGTCCGTTCTCTTAGCCTCAGGACATCCGAAATTATACAGAGTTTATCTTCTGTGCTAATTCTTTACCAGTGTGACTGACCTGTGTAAGGTATAGGTAAAAACTATCAGGGTCTGTGCCTTCCCTGTGCTCCTCATCCAACCATTCAGAGATACTGGGAGACAGCACTCTGCTACCTTGGGAAGCCACTGACATATCTTAAAGACTTTCTCATGTATTTATGCAGAAAATACTGCAGCTATTATTGAGGAACTGCTGTGGGGTTCTGGTTTGTACTTTACATTTTAAATAAGAATTTTTCTGGACAATCTGTCTTTTGCCATGTAGTTACTGGCATGTAGTTTTACTCGGCTTCCGAGAAGAGAACCTTCCAGAATAGTGGGGCCTACTTTCCTCCCATTTACAACTCACTGACTTCAGGATAAGTCCCTTTCTGACATCTCCAAGAGTATTCGGATGGCCCTGTTGTCTATGAAACTGTTACATGACCACCCACTATTAAACAGATGTTCCCTGGCTCAAATTATAAATACAGTCTGGAGTGTGAAGCTGGCTGTGATTTATTTAGGTAAGTGTGACCTTGTATGGAAATATTCTCACTTTTTTCTTTTTGGCAAAAAAGCCTTTGATTTTCCCATTTTTATTTTCTTGTGGGCTAGAAAAGGGTTTTTCCTTCATATACAATTAAACTGAGACTTACCTGAGTTACAGGATGTACAAAATACCTTTTTCATAAAATTATACACAGAAAAAAAGAAAAATGAACAGAATATTTTTAGAAACTGGGTCCATATCCTCCCTTTAGTGAAACATTTCAGGTTACAGCTGCCTCACTGCAAACTAAATGATTCAAGTGTCTTTTTTAAAAAAAACCCTAATTTTCAGTCAATATTTCCCATAAGATATCTCTGATTTCCATCTAAAATTCTCAGGAAACTGTAAGACCTGGCCCATTAGACATTTGTATTGCAGGGAAGACTGATGCTCTGGCAGCAGAATCATGGCAAAATGTGGCTGTGATGGGAAGGCAAGAGGAGATGAGATGGCAAGTAGAAGAGGCTCAGTGAGTTGGTTGTGGAATGATGGAACTCCCCTGGAGCAGCTGTCAACCCGTGGATTTCACTGACACCTCAAGCACACAGCTCTTAAGAGAGTGTGGTCAGCCTTCTCGACTTGGTGGTCCCTCCCTGAAACCAGTGTCGGAGAAGCCTATGTGACACATCTCTCTGCCACATCTGTGTGTTTGATCAAGCTCCATCCAGCAGTCCCTGAATTTCAGGTTACACACTGGAGGAGTGCATCTGTGTCCAGCAAAGCTGTGTGTTTTTTTCAGAAGTGATGAACTTGGGGAGAAGGATGCAGAAAGTTGTAATGGAGGAAAAATGTGGTGTTGGGGGGCAAACTTCAACACTGCCAGAACAATTCATCTGCCTGCCTGCTCCTAAGCTGCCCATGATGCAATAACCTGCCTTTGAGGATCCCATACAGCCCACACTCTAGTACAAGCTGATTGCCTCTGACTTGAGCCAGAAGATTTTAACTGCCCTCAAATTGGATTTAGAGCCTGGATAATGAGTTATGTGAGTTGGATGCAACTGAAGGGGGGAGGACAGTGCCCATAATTTTGACCACCCCTTGCTGCTGTAGGAAGAGTTCAGGGCCAGGGCTGGACTTTGGGGACAGTAGTCTCACCTTTGGTTACTTAAGTTTCCCAAGGTAATGTTTTAGAAGGTCTCTCGCCCTGATAAAACTCTGTTCACTTAATTCCCTTCATGTAAACTTATTGTTTTTAAATGAGGAACTACTTCTTTTTCTGAACACCCAGACAGGGCAATTTATTTTCCCAGGTTTCTGGGTGAGGGCCTGAGATGATGTCACATAGAAATTTTAGCAAGAATCCCTAGAAATCAAACCCAGGCACACTCTGTTGTGAGATTGTGCCTGGAAAAAATATCACAATTTTGTAGCTAGTTAAATAGCGTAGGAGACATAAAGTGCACTAGAACTCAAGATTCTTTTTGTGGTTACAAAATATGCATATTCCCTATTGATGTACCATGTGTAGCAGGGATTGTATAACCCTGGCTCAAACGTGGCAGGAGGTGGTGCAGGGGAGAAGATGCACAGGCATTGTGTAACCACACAGCATGGTCTGGGACCATGCCCACACTGGTGAGTGAAATTGGGATTGTCACCTCTAAAAACAGTTACTTCAGACATGGACGAACATCAAATGTAGAGATCACTCAGGTCAGGGGTCTAGGACATGCTAGAGGAAAACCAGATGGTTTAAATGGCCTGAGAGCTAACAGAACAAAACTAACCAGTTGGTGTAAATATGGGCTTGAAACTAACCAGATGAGTTGGGAATTGCTGAGTGTGCTGTGGGGGGAGAGAAGGGGGAAGAGGAATGGTAATTAAAGAGTTGCCCTGTTAGGAGAACAGCTTGCCTCTGCGAGGTAACAGACCAGGTTCTGTGGCTGTGATTTTGCTCAAATATTGGCCAATCTGATATTTTGGCTGTTCTGAACCTGGAGGTGTCCTTGTCCTGAATGGGGCTGAAGGGAGAAACTGTGGGCTGCAGGCAGTGGAGAACAGCATCTCACCAAGCCTCAAATTTTTTTCACTTCTTATGCTGCAAAAGACGCATTAATTTCTTGAGAGCTTTCTCAAATACTAGTTGAATATTGCCCAAAAGAGGGACTTAGTATTATTTCATCAGTAGCTTCTCTATCAGCTTGACAGTGACAGCAATTAGAGAATTGGGTCCATTTCTGTGACAATGCCTTTAAACACTAAATGAGGAAAATATTTTTGAATTAAACTCCCTGACAACAGAATGCGAAAAAAACTGCAGTACCCTTACAGATTTTGGGGCTTTCTAACATGTACTTGTGCAGTGCTGTGCCCACTTAGAGCAACTGATTGTGTTTTGTAGTGAATTTATGGGTGCACACTGATTTTTTTTTTCAGCTATATTAAAGAGAGAAGGAAAGAACGCTAACGGAGAACATATTCATAGGTTTTTACTACTGTCTCCTAGTGGAGGTGCTTAGGGAATTACATCATGGTGAGTCGTTCCAGCAAGAGCGTAGACATGTCTTTCAGGCTGTTTTTTCAGCAATTACCAGTGGTTACCGGTAGGTAATAAATATTTCTGTAGTGACTTATTGCTGGGCTTCTTAGCAGCGCTGATAAACGTCACTTGCTCAGCTCTTGCCACAAACCAGTTGCATCAAGAAACCAAAAGCTCAGCTTTCACAGTGAAAATGTATACAAAGCATGTTAGTATGTTTCAGGATTCATGCATCTAATCTTCCCGCTCCTCCTCCTTCAGTGGCCCCTGTTAAACATATTTCTTTTCTGTGAAAGTGGCTGGAATCCAAGCTAATAGGATGGGTCTAGTCTGCATAGAGGAGAAAAGCCTTTTCTCTCAGTCCAAACTTACATATACCACTCTCTACCTCCACAACAAATTTGCAGAAATAATTCTGCAGACAGAAGTGCTTCAGACCACCCCCGCAGACTTGTGTCTGTATTTTTTCCTGATATGACTTCTGAACTGGACAAGCAGTGGGAGCCGGTGTTCTTTTGGGGTGATCTTGGGTAACTTGCTTTATTTTATTACTCCTTAATCTCACCATCTGTCACAAGGCAATGATACTGTCCTCCAAGAAGGTGGTTAGAGATTTATGGATGGCAAATGCAGGACAAGCAGTAGTTTTTATTATTATATTACAAGGTGGGACTTCCACAAGCTTAGCTAAATGTCACAAGATGCATACTTCAGTAGGGGTTTATGTATTTTTCAACAGTAATGTACTTTCTGTAATTCTTACAGGACAGAAATCTGCAAAGGGAGAAATTAATGGCCAGTTTCTAACTATTCTAAATTAGCATAGCTCTGGTAGCTAAGAATGGGGATTTTCTCAGTTTTACTACATATAGGAGTTCTCTGTCTCTTTGAAGATCCACTTCTTTGATGTTATCAGGGGAAAATTCTTTTGGTCCTTTAAGTAATAATACTGGTATTTCTGTAAATAAAATCATAATGTATAATTCTTCCTTAACCCTACTTAAAAATTTTGCATGTGTGAAGCTACTGAAATTTACGGAACAAGAAATTTTGATTAAGACACTTTGGCCTATTTACATGCAAATGTTGTAAAAAGAAACAAATCTTCAGGCCTTTTTGCACAGGAGATTTCAAGTGGAAACGGAAGCTGTTTCTCATTGTTCAAATTCTCATTCTACAATAATTTCACATTTCAGAGTGGCATGTTACATGTGTCATTTAATTTATGTTGTGGAACCCTACAAGGCAAATGCAACCTATTTAGTAAGTCCAGATTTTGCTATGACCACAACTTGAAAGCACAGGAAGTTCAGTTTCTTTAACATAACATTTGCCTCTCTCTCTCATTCATAATTTAGTGGTGTGTTACTGCCTGGGTTCCCATAGAGGTTTCTCATTTTGACCCTTTCTACTTGCAGTTTCTACCAAATTATTTTCTGTTTTTCTACTGACCAACTCTCCTTCAACATCCCCCATTCCACCCTCACATTCTGACTTTTCCCTGGTTGGGGGTAGTGAAGAAAATAAATCTTTTCCTGTTGAGAGTTGCCAGATCTTATTTTGGAACCAAAATGAAAAACTTGAGGTTTGTAATTTATTCCAAACTCAGCTCAGGCTCCAAGAGGAATCGGTGGTTTGACTGAATGGGCTCAGATTCATCTCATCTCTGCTCAGATCTCATCACAGCTTTTTGCTTATTTTTCTGAGTATCTCTGGATTATGCTCATTTTTAAGATCTCTTACACTGTTATCATTATATGGTATCATGCAGGTTTTAAATGCAAGTTCCAGTTCCTACTCACTTTTTCACTTACCCCTTCTCCCTGTCCTTATGTCACAGGCATAATTTTGTCTCTGTTTTATGCTGTCATTTTCCTGTGTTCCTACTCAGGCTTTAAGTCTTCAATTTCTTACTCACTGATTTCTTGACCTCTCTTCTCTCTTCTGAATTGTTTTTCCACACACCATCTTCTCTGAAATCTAGAGCTAAAACCTCAACATTTGGAGCTGAAAGTGGAGCTCAAGTGATCAGCCATAACATTTGACTGCTCTGCAGCTATTACGTTCTGTATGTAGATTCATACAAGCTGTCTTAAAGTCTTCAGAATTTAGACACAGGACACAAAATATCTCCACTGAGCAAAAGCACTCAAGAATATGCCAAAACACATGAAAATCTTGAAGCTCTGTTCTTAACCCTTGTGAAGATGACAATTTGTTGCAAACTAGATTGTGTGTGTATTCTATCTGGAGTTCATAACATCTTATATTTCTGCAGGCTCGGTTCCTTTTAGTGAAAGATTCATTGTGTCTAGATAAATGAAATACTAGAATCACACAACGAGGTCAAGACTAAATTCAAGATAAGTGGCTATTTGAAAATATACACAGAGGCACAGGGCAGGAACTGAAATGCTTAATATGAATTATTTAAAAAAAAATATAAGGAGTCAGACACAAATTACCTGAAACAGGAAGGAAAAAAAAAAGAAAAAATAATTTTTGATATTCAGAGACTACTTATTGCTATATACAACAGTGAAGCTTTCAGCATTACATGTGAAAGAACTAAAATAATAAGACTAGGCTTGAAAATCAGTGTTAGGATGCTTAAAGCACTTTTAAGATTTTTTTTCTTGTTGTTTAATTTCTATTTACAACTTTCTCTATCCATCCCTTTTTCCCCCCAGTATTCCACAAAATTTCTTCCTCATAGCCAGCCTGCTCCACCATGAACCCTGCTTCAGGAATGACAGATTCTCTGGTGGTCAGCACAGCTACTGTACTTTATGAATATGCTACACAATTTTTTCTTGACTGATGTTTTGATGATTAGAAGTTCAATCAAGGAGGTAGGTGATGTAAAAAGGTAGTTCTCAGATTTTTCTGAGCCCACTGCCTTGTCTGAAGGAAAGTAGTAACTCTAGAAAAGCATCAGTTGTTTGTGCACTCAAAATTTTTGCTATGTTTATTTATTTTTCTTAGACTTATCCTTTGGTACAATTAATATACTTCAATTACTTTTTTTATCCCTGAAGGAAGTGTGCAGCTTTTTTCTTACTTATTTTCACTTCTCTTTTTTAAAAATAATTTTCCTATTTTTTTCTTTCCTTTATTTTAATGAAAAATTAAAGCTTAATGTAAGCTTAATAAAAAATAATTTGCCAAAATGCAGGGCATTTATGAGGGCAATAAGGCTGGTTCACACAAAAATTAAATTGTTGTATCTTTCAGAAAAATTATCTTTTAATCTCTGCAGCTTTATCACGTGGGTTCTACTTTAAGACTTCATGGTACTTCATGCCAGTATTAGTCTGACTAAATTAAAGTATTTAATTTCAGAATAGTACGTATCTTTTCCACATGAATAGAGATGCCATTACTGTATTTATTTACTTGCATTTGCCTTTTACCATCTTTGCTCACCCTTGCTGCTTTTTCTTATACTTTTCTTAATTTAGCTGACATCTTCATTGCAGCAGATGGGGCATTCCAAGCTCAAGAACATCAGAAACTCAACAACCTCCTATGCTCCTCTCTGTTCCTTCCTGAAAGTTTGTTCTATTCCATCTCCTTTTTCAATTGCTTCTAAGCAAGATTCAAACATCTTCACACTTTTTTTCTGTGTGACATAAGAGCTAGCTCAGACCCGCCTGTGGCAACACACGTGTAGCCAAGGGAGACTTATCCTCTTTTTCATTACTTCTCACTTCGGAACACTGAATTTGCTCACACAGTTTAAATCAATGTCCAGTCATGCAGTTACATCCTTCTTCAAAGCCAACATGGTTTACTTACCCTCTTCATCCCCTTCCCTCCTACTACGCCACCAAAGTAGTACATCCATGAACAATAGGACTCACCAGATACATTTAGCCATTCTTCTTTCTTTTAAAGGTCTTCACAAAAGAAGCTTAGTTTTCAGAGGGCCCAAAACAAATCAAATATGACTTTCCAGGGAATGTATTATCCTTATCTTTCACTGAAATACTTCTAATACTTTCATATATTAGAACTCAGAGGATGGTTCCAGGGAAATAAGAAAATACCAGGGAGAAAACAGTCAGATAATTGTATTTCATTTCATTCAAACAGAGCTTGTCTTGAAGGCTAGCTTTGTTTCAAACTCATCTGCTAAATCTAAGAAAGATGTCAATTTTTCCTCCACAGAGGGGAGAAAAGTGATGAGCTATAAAGTAATGCTCCTCTTACATCTGGAATACCTATTTTATAAGGAATTCATAATCCTCTGAGAAGCTTAGTACTTTCTTCCGACTATAGAAGAAAAGTATTTTTATATGAGAAAGCCTCAGAAGTCAATATATTCCTTGTCCCTTCTTCGATGTTCCTGCCTTACCTGCCCAGAGCACTGAATCCATGTTAATCCATGGTCTCTAAACCTACTTCAGGCAAAATTCACCCTGAAAATTAAGCTGGAATTATCCATCTTTGGACTATCCAGACATGGCTACAAAGCTCAATCAGCTCTATGTTGGTTGCTTTCCTATTTTAGGGTATCAGTGCACCTGTCTTCTCTTCTTGCAAAGAGGTGGTGAAGATGCCCAACAGCTGCCACCACCTCAATGGGCTATATTGCCACCAATACAGCCAAGGATTTGTTTTATAGTTGAATGGACCCAAAATGTTCAAAGAGATAAGAGCAAACATTGTAGTCACTCATCCTGGAGTACCCTGTGCTCTCCTCCTTTCTTCCTGCTCCCACAGAAGCTCTCATGCACATATTACTTAGTGTCAAAACAAATTGGAACCTCCTGCTTCAGCTAGTGTCTTGGCAAATTTCACTCTTCCTGGAGCTCATTCAGGATCTTCCTGGCTTTGTCTGTAACAGAATGGCATCCAGACAAACCTCCACCTCTCAAACCAGCCTTTGTACATATTCTCAAAAGCAAAGGCAGCATTTAGGAAACTGTGACTAGGCATAAATGCATAAAGCAAAGGCATGCACATTTCTCCAGTGGGATTGATTTAAGGCTTAATGTACTCAGGAAAGATCCCCACAGATATTAAGGAGTTTGCATTAGACCTATTATTGACATTCTTTTCAGAATGCAGACCTAGGAACATGGAGATAATACTAAAATAATGTCATGATTCTTACTGTAAATTCATACAGTTTGCATTTTCTTAAAAAAAAATGAAAATGAAAAAGTAAAGAAAAAAATAAGAAAAATAATTATTTCAGAATGGTTTACTTTGAAGTTGGATGAAGGCCAAGAACTACAAAATGGAAGACAGAGAAATGTGTTATGCTGAGCAATGGAGTAGCTCTGATCAGTAATCCAGATATCTCCAGTGATTGCTTAAGATCAAATCTTGATAAAAACAAAGTTGCTTCTGCTCAGCTCTGATGTGGTTTCAGATGGAAGTTAAAGAACTCAGCACATTTTTTATTTTATTTAAGGGAAAAAAAGAATTAAATAAAAACCAGGACAACTGATTCTCCCCAGGATAATCCAGGACAAAATCATTCTTTCCAGAAAAAAAGGATTTAGGTTCCAAAGTTGCAGTTTAATCTGTTTTCTCTTTTTCACCATGGCTACATCATGTTCACCCACCAAGATGTAACATTTCTGGCACTAAACAGGGTTCTCTATAAAGCCTGTAGGACGTGGTAGGTATAAATGTCAGTCAGTCATATAAAAACTTCTGTGACAGCCATACTCTGCTTAACTAGACTTCCCAGAGTAGCCTAACAGCTGAGTGAGGTGCAAATGTGTGCATGGAGCTTAGCCTTACAGATTAAATTGTTGATGGACAGCGGTGAAAGACAAGCATGATCAAACAAGGCTCTCTGCTATCCCAGTGATTTAACCCTTTTAATTCTTGCCTCTGAGCAATGCTTGTCTTGAATATTCTTCTTTATATTTATGTGATTACTGGTGGCTGATGCTCTTCAATTTATTAGTATTTTTCCTGCTATTGCTGTTGCTATTTTTATTACTCTTCTTACTGCTATAGCTCTTGTTGGCAATATTTTGTAGACATGTTTCTATATGAAACATTATAAATGTTTCTTACACTGTTATGTGAAAACCAGAACAAGTTCTAAATCCTCCAGGATGTTTTGAAATTGAGGGTTGATTCAGTCTTCCATGTTGTGACTTCCAACTCATGTTTAGGGCATATTTATCTTGCAATCAGAATAGATACAGCTTTAGTTTACTGGTGACAACAGTTTGGGAAAGTTCTCCCTAGTACCCCGGCCTTTCTGACCATGGAAGAAGATTCAACTCATGTGATATAGTCATAAGAACAGATTTGACTTATTTTACTGATAAGGCTGGGGCAATCAAATGCAGGACTACTCTCCAAAGACTGGATTAGTACCCAGTCCAGACATAATTCAGTTATCTCAGAAGTTTGGTTGTTCCTCACAGAATGCTGCTTGAACAACCTATGAAAGCCAGCCCTTCCCCCAGTACTGTTTGCTATTTTCTTGAACTTCTTATATTGCTATCTGCTACATGAAGCAGTTTCTCATGTCATGTCCAGCAGTTTTCCTTGCTTTGTTCCTTTAACATCACTTCAGGCCAGGGCCAGCCCCACAGCCCATCCACTTTCCTGTAGCTTTAACAATAACAACTGATAACAAACAGAACTGTGGACTTCTGTGCCAGCATTTTACGTCCATCAGGGTTCACACGGCAAACCAGTCACTCCCATTAGCTGATAAAATGAGTATAAAGAAAAAAATCCATAATAATTAATGGATCTGCTGTTTTCACACTGACAACTGATTCAATGTTGCACAAGGATGGATAAACAAGGGTGAGACAATTTCAGCTTGCAGCAAAGTCATTCCAAGTCTGCCTCAGAACAATGCCCAGTTCCCCAAATGATGCCCATATCTGATAACACCATTCCTATATTGAATAGAATTTTAGTCCAAAATTCCCAAACTCTCTCCTTCATGAAACCACAGGGGTGTGACACTACCTCCCTCCATGCAAGCATGTTCTAAATACTTCAGGTGAAAAAGATCCTTTAATCTAATCCACAAGACTCTTCTAGCATGAGAAATATTCCCTGCTGTTCCTCTTATCTTACCTCCCTTCTAATGCACTTTCCACTGTACTTTTCTGTATTTCAGCAAAAAAGAATTCTTTCCCCCTTGTGTTTATGTATTTATGCTATATGTGTATGGATTTAATTTCTAAAGTGAGCCAACAAAAGCATAAAACTCCTTAATCAACATCTGGCCTCATATATTTTCTTTCACATCTGTGAAGTCCTTTCCAATTTGTCTGCATCCTTTTGAATAGTCCCTGTGCTGCAGTGTGATCACTTATACTCAAGGACACACAATGGGATGTTTCCAGACAGATCAGTATCATATCCACCTAAGCCATTTTGCTGTGTTATGAATTCCTATCTGATACAAACACCTTTGAAATGTACTATTTCATTATTCCTTCTTTTCAAGTCATTGGGGTGTCTGATTAATTTTCCCTTTGTGCATTAAAATTCATGTCTAACTGAATTTTATTTTACCATTTCTTGACTGATAGTTCCAATTTCTCAAAATACCTTCTTTCTATTTCTAAATTTTTTTTACTGCTCTTTCCTTTTAACCTTTCCACTGTAACATACAATGATATATTCAATAGTCACGGTCCAGTTTTCAGAAAATTAATGAAGATTTGAAAAAACCTAAAAGAAATTTAAAAAAACCAAAAAACTCAGCAGAACACGCAAGACAGTTCTGCCAACCAATATTCCCTAAAATAGAACACCATTTTATAGCTCAACAAATCCTCCATTCTGTTGCGGGGCGTAATTGCGCCGCAACCTTCCCGAAAGCGTCCCCGCAGGAAGCCGCTTCAGCAGGGCTGCTGCAGACCCCGTCTGCCACCGGAGCAGAGGGCACACACACACACACACGCACACACACACACAGGCTGACGATAAAAGAGCCGGGAAGGGTCCCATGTGAGGCTCCACAAGGCACTTTATTGTCACGGACAAAGACCAAAAAACAATGGAGGGTGCAGGATTTAAGTATGGGGAAGAAGAGGGGCGGAGAGAGCCTCAGGGCCAATGGTCTGAGGGCACAGGGGCGGTACAAAGGCGGGACTAGGGTAAGAGAACCAATAAGGATACTGTGAGGGAGGGAAAAAGGAACGAGGGCCAGTGGGAGAGCAGGGAAAGGAGAACATTCTAGGGTACAGACATATTAGGATAAAGGGACAGGGAAGCCCACAGGTCAATCAGGGGAACAGAAATGGGGTACATTACCAAGAAGTACAATGCATCACTCAAACCTGGGGAGGATTTAACCCTAGGGACGGTCCCTCTCCTTTCCCTTGTAACAACAGGCCCACCAGCCCCCACACCGTTCTTATAGACAAACAAGGGTTTCTCTATTTGTTTTGTTGGTAATTATCCATTTCTTTATGTAAAATTTTTTTAGCAGGAAATTCAGGCAGTGGTGTACAGGTTCTTGAATGGTCAATATTGTAAGATACGAATTTACAGGACCAGACTAGCAGCAGCATCTAAGACCAAAAAGCAACACCTTAAATGTTATATCTGACATAGAATCACAGAATGTTTTGGGATGGAAGGGAACTTAAAGATCATCTAGTTCCCTCAGCCTGCCTTCATACTAGAGGTGCTCCAGTCCTCTGATCATCTGCATGGCCTCCTCTGGGCTTGTTCCAGCAGGTCCATGTCCTCTTTTTGGATTTAAAACAGAATGAACAAAACCAAAACCAAAACAAACCAAAACCAACAAACAAACAAACAAATCAACCAACCAAAACCAAAGCAAACAAAATTTTTAAAAATTATCAAACAAATAAACAAAACCCCAAACTGGTACCATGAGAAGAGTAGCGCAGATCTTTCATAAAGACACCGTGTTGTAGAACAGCATCACCACTCTGAGGTCCCAACTGAAGCTTGGTTATTTTGCCATTGAAAAGAGTGTTACACCATAAGGAGCTGTGTGACTAACAGAGGGAACTGTGAAGCTGGTCATACCCCCAACATGCTCTGTGGGTTTTCCTTACTATTTGAAACTATATACTTATTATATTTTCCCAAATAAAAGTTTTTTGTGGTTTCATATTCTCAGAACTCCTGCGTACTTGCAATGGGAGAAGGAACACCTGTAAGAGGTTAAATTATTAAATTCCTAAAAGTTGGTGTTTTAGGTGGGGGACCAAGCCACCATTTATATTTATTTTAGAGAGAGTCCCCTAGACATGTTATTGATCCCAGTCCTGGTTACTACCACTAACACCTGGCAGGAGGGCTACATGTGCAACAAAAAGTAAATTACAAAATTCCAGCACTTTTATTTCTTCATTCTTAAGTGTATAGATGGACACTTCCAACTCCTGCTGAAATTGGTAGGAGTTGTGCCTATAACCTGTAACACAGTTTGGTGTTCTGACTAGAAACCTTCCAAAAACATTTCTTTAGGAAATGCCAACTTATTAATGCAACATAATTTGTCAGGAAAGGGTCAATGTCAAATCATCTTTCATGAAAGCTCAAGAAACTTTCCTGCTTAAGAGCAGTGAAAGTGCTATGTTAAAGGCTATTTAATTTTCCTCTTTAAAGAGTGCAAGTATTTATATATATACACATTTATACATGTATACATGTGTGTGTATATATGTGTATATAGTCATGTACTTGCATTTATATGTGTACACTATATAGACACAGTACAGGGTTAGAAGTTTTTTGCTTTTTTGGCCTCCGTTCTTTTTCAAGTATCACTGTGGTGAAATAATCACTAGCTCTAATGTTACTGAGTCTGTAAATCTATGCTTTCAGAGAGACATTCAGAATGTAGGATCCTGACTCAGTGAACAGGACCTGGAAAAATTTGTACTCATGCCCAAATTCAATGCTCCTGTCTCAGTAAGCTGAAGACAGTTGCTTGATGCATTTTCTTTCAGAAAATGAAAATCCAAATATTTACAAACTCCCTAAGCAAGATATTTTGGAGTGACATAAAGATACAGTAAGACACAGGTTGATTTAATTCCAAGATTAAGAAACAGTTTTACCTGTGAAATTTATGTAAATCTACAACAATCTGAAATTATTTGACCATAGAAAAAGCCAAGTGACAATTCAGAAGAAAGACTTGATGAACCCCTAATTGAATCAACACATACAGAAAGCTAATATAGAAACTACTCATTGTTCCAAAATCTACTGGTTTCATTAGTGGTTTACCTCATCCGCTTTTTACTTATTGCTAAAGGTCACAATTAGAAACATATTTGCTTATTTTGCTACTGCTTTTATCCCTGTTCATATTATGAAACTGAGACAAGAGCGTTTTATTTTTTTTAGGGAACTTTCTTTCAGTCCACATGGTGCAAATTATTAGCAAGCTTTACTTATTTTTACTACAAACTCATAACTGTACAAACTTGGGTCCAATCTACCACAAGCATCATTAAAAGAGTCCCATACAGGCCTTGTGTACAGGTGGATTTTCAGAGTAATTCTTGATGTCTTACAGGTATACCTCTCTGAAGGATAGTACAAAATGGATCTAAAGAGACAAATATTTAGAAGTGGAGACTAATTGTATGTGGAAGAATTTATTCTATAGCAATAGAGTAAAGAGCATCTGGATCCAGATTTTCATGGCTGTTTTGATGCCAGTTATTGATTGAAACTTCTTTCTGTTCCCTATTCATGTAAATTACAGTGCAATGGGTCAAAATAACAAGGCACACTTTGGAGTTGTGCTAATACATCTGCAAATTTAAACAGAAACAGATGGGAAATGGAAGATAATTTTGAAGCTTACTAACCATTCAGATACAAGATATCCCACCACCATTAGTCTTTGCAGTGTAACATCAGGCAAATAGTATTTATATGCCCTTTATACACTCACAAGTTACAGGAGCTGTGTCCATTTCTTCCCATGTGTCATGGTGGAAATCCCTTTTATGCCATGTAATTGAAAATAATGAGGCTAAATGAAATACAGTAGTCTTAAGAGTGAAAAGAGTTAGGAACTCCTGGGGTTTGTAAGTTGTTCAATGCAAAGCAAATGCCTGAATAAGTGTTTCAGAAATTAGAAGATATCAAACAGCTTTTAAAATTAAACCATATATGTGCATCACAAGTGCAAATCATTTTTCCAATATTTAGGTAATGATCTGCATTTCTGTAAAGGTTTCATAATTGTTTAGCTTTAGAAACTATCAAGACATCTCATCTAAACATCTTTAAGTGTGTATGTAGTATATTATAATGCAGCATGGCCATGTGCAGCTAAATTAATTCCTGAATCTATTCTTGTGTGTGGTTTCAATAATGAAAATTTTAGTTTTATCAGGTAGATGTTTCAATAAAACCTGAAATTTCAGTATTGTTATGAAGTTTCACAAATTGTTTACTATTATTACTTCCTGAACTGTGGAATTTCAAATATCTTTGTAATGTTAATATCAAAGAGATGTACACAAACATATAGAAAAATAGTTCTTGCAAGAAAAAAGTTCACTTATACTGGCAGAATAAGCACTTTAGGAGTAATTTTTCCGTTAACCCTTGAGGAATAGTTTTTAGAAACTTTTTAGGAAAAGTAGAAATGGAGGAAGTAATTTTTTTTTTCTTCAGCTCGTTTTAAATAACTTATTTAATAACAAAAAATACAGAAAATAGGATTTTTAAAAATAAATAAAACCTGCATTATTGACTTACAGAAAAAAAATATATTTACTACAAAATGTCATTCATGGAAAATCAGACAGCATTCTACTGCCTAGAGTAGGTCTGTACCACATAACCATGTTCATGTAAACTTGTGCAGAATTTACAACCAACAGAGAGAAATAGATTCTTCAAGGGCCTGAATCATTTCACTGGAGAATAAAAATCAGTGTAAGTTACAGAAATTTCCTCCTCAAAGAGCCCATTTCTGTCCATTGATTAAGGAGTCATTGGGGCATATTATATAATAATTAAAAATTGCAGTTAGTAAACTCACTGTAAATATCTTCAGTGAATGCAACTCCCAATATGAATAGATATATAAGGAAAACACTCAGGTTCCCAGAATTTAAAACACACACACAAAAAACCCAAATTTGAAATATTGATTTGTCTTTATTAGAAAGTTCTTTGTTTGACATTATAATAAAAACAAATTAAAATGGTAGGGGATATTTATGTGTTATATTAATTATTACATTTTTAGTGATGGATTGATACTATCTCAGGAATGCCATTTTGTAGAAAATCCTGATAGCCTATTATACTAGAGGTAAAGTTTTTAAATATATAATTTCATCTCATGTATTATTTGTAAAAACAGTTTTGAATATTTCACTTTATTTTTAAATTTTTATTTTAAAAACCTTTCAATATTACTTTTTTCCTGATTCTCCACTAAAAAAAGTCCTATTTTTTTAGTGAAGTTGAATATCTTAATATTCATTTGGTCATGGTTAAAATTCCACCTTCAAAAGAACTGAAGTGATATGACTATAGTACCACAGATTATCTTAGTCTATTATGGTTTAAGGTTTTTATTGACTTTTAAAATTTACTCTTGTAAATGCTTTAACTCCAGAATTTGTATGCCAGCAAAAAAACCTGAAATTCCTGTCTTTAATGTTAAAGGCTGTCATGTCACACGTTTACTAGAAATGACATTATGGTAACAGACTTAAAAATTTCATAGCTTCATACTTCTGGCCTGTAAAGCAATGAATCAGAAAGAAGAGAATTACCAGAGAGATTATCAGACTTTAAATTTTCAGCTTTAGAAAGCCTTCTATTTTTTTACAGGGAACTTAGGCAAATCCTTCTTTTTTCTCTTCAAAAAGAGGAATGTGAAGTGACATCTGTGTAAAACACTTCTGTATCTGTGTAATATCAGCATTAAATCAGGAAAGTAAGTGAACACAAGGAGCAATATGTCTACTGAACATTTCACATCACTGACTGCCAATTTTGCTGTTCAGCAGTTATTTGAGGCTGCTCTAGAATGATACAGAAATGGCTGGTGTATAAAACACAGACAAACTTCCTGAGGATATTTTAGCTGGCATAGGAAGATGCTCGTGGCTTACAGAAAGGGTTTTTGCAAGTGATAAAAAGCTATTGAAGGTTTCATGAAAGTGCTACACCCCAAGGGCTGAGCTGGGGGAAGATATTTTCATTCAAGATCATCTAAACTCCAGTCACCCCAGGCTGTTGTAGCTGGTCCCTGTGACCAGGTGTTCTTACCGTGGACAGAATCCTACAGGTCACCCTTCAGCCATATCTTGGACGGAAACTATTTGAACAACTAACATCATATGTAATTATTTTAAGCCAGTGACAATCATTCAGATTCTGCCCACTTCAAAGAAAAAAATCCGTATAAAATTATTCCTTGTTCATTCTCATCCTGTATACATTCCTCTCCTGAGATCTGAGAGCACCTAAAATATTGCTTGCCAGTAGTATTGGATCATGGCAAGTAAAAAGTATTCCAAGAATCACTTGAATATAAATGCTATGAGAGTGTGATTTAGAGTTCATACATGAAATCTTTCCGAGTGCTGCAATTCCTGTGGGTACATTTATGCAACACCTAAGCAGAGTTTCAGTCTGAGCTGTGTAGGCTCTTTGTTCTTTTCAAGTATGATTTGATAGCAAAAGCTCTACTAAAATCAAAGAAATTAAAGACGAAAAATAAATTCAGAGAAAAATAAGAAGAGGGACAGATAAATAACCCTGTAAGCAGATAAATTAAAAGCAGAATGAAAATGTGACTAAAAACATCACTGCAGAGTGTTGTGACAATTTACTTGGTTGCAATTTTTGTAATTTTATTGGAAGAAATTAATACATTGTAGCAGTCAGATTAAAGCCTATTTACTTTAATTGGAGATATATGAATTACAGTCTCAAAGTCCAACTGAGTGCAAATTTCTGGATTCTATAGAGTCTGGGGAAAAGACCATACATGAATGGAATTTTTAGATCAAACCACTTTTTTAACAACAAAATATGAGCTTCACATAAACATTTTTTCTCCCCAGCCAGACAATGGACTTCTTGGCAAGAAAAAGATGATGAAGTGAAATGAGAAATCCAAGACTGAAAACATGCAAAGTGTTTTGAAACAATTTAAGAATACAAATTTGCCAGTTATTCAGGAACATATTTTTGTCATTGAAGTCCTGGAGCTAGAATCAGAGATCTAAATTAATTTCTAGCTCTTTCCTAGAGCAGCTAGTGAGAAATGATTTTGATTAACACTTAAACAACAACTAAATGACCTGTCACACTACTACTCTAATTTTCAACGAGAACTTCAGTTTTTAAATGTCTGTGTCTTATTAACCTATAGATTTTAGAAATTTCACACTGAAATTCCGTTGATAAAGTAATAAATGGTCTGGAGAAGGTGAAGAAAGTTTCTTTTGCCTTCTACATGAGCAGAGCGCAATATCTAAAATATAAATTTTGTCCTTCCCTTTAAAAGAAAGTGGGCAGTTCATAAAAACAAAACTTCTCCAGTTACAATCCATCCCTCTATTTCCTCCTATGTCAGCAGTTTCTGTGGCAGTGAAATCTAGAAAATAAAACTCAAATTAATTACAAAGTTGTAAATAAAGATGGAAAGACAACATTTTCCTTGAAAGAATTATATGATCAGAGGTAACATACAATTTTCACCATCAAGGTAGAAATTTCCCCTGGCCAAACAATGGATTTTCTGTTTTCAAAGCAGAAGAAAGCTCTGCGTGGCTATCAAATGGACCACCATTCAGATTTCTCCTTTCTTTTGGACCAGCAAGTGGTCCTATAGGAATGGTCCCTCAGGATAACGCTTAGGTGTGTTGGAACACTCAATGCAGCCAAGTGTCTGTCACCACTCCTTGCTGTCAGTGTCACTGAGGAGAAGCAAAGCAAGGGTCATGTAGCTCCAGGTAAATATCCACCCCTGAGCTTGTCACTTCAAGCGCACTTCACGTCTACGAGGAGAAGCAGGAATGTTGAGGCAATGATTCATCTCGTCCCAAACAAGATATCCAGCAATAAACTATGTGATCTGCACTGTAAATGAGTTTTGTGGACTTCTGAGGTTGAACAAGACCATATCACAGCCAGTGGCTACTGTAACCACGATAAAATTCTAGGATGTGGTCACCAATTTTCTGATAAAAAAATACTCTATTGCTGGCAGGAAACAGTGTAAACTGAGTTATTCAGTTCCTTGGCCCATGAGTTGATTTGTTTGCCAGCTATTTTGGGCCCTATTTTAAGCAAGCATTCACATATATAACTGGACCACATGCAAACAAGCCTAGAGAAATCATTCTTCAATAAGGGTAATTATGTCACTTTGGAAGGACAGAATATTTTTCCTATTTAATTGACTTTAATTTGCATTACATGTCAATTTAATTTCTATTATTTTCTGACTAGAATATAAAGCACATCTAATTCTTCAGCTAAGTGTTATTATGGATAAAATAGTAGCTTTAAAAGCATGGCAGCATTTGATTCAAAGCTCAATAAGGACAGAAGACAACTCTCCATGAAACTAAACAGATCTTTGATCAGGTCGATACAATTACTGCACGACTGGAACACGTTACATGGACATGAGAAGTGAGATGGGAACATCAATCTAGCCCTAGCTCTTTTACAAAAGGAAGACATGTATGATAGAACATGTCTTGATTTTCATAATTACAGAAGACATCCTGTGTTCATAGGTTTGAATTGAGTGTATCACTTTTTTGTGTCTCTAAGCATTTTAGCAATGCAGCAAACCTATTTCATGCCCTTCCCTAAATCCAGTTCAGAACTGCACAATATATGTCATTGTTACTACAAAATTCTCTTAATTATTTTTGGCATATACCCAAAGAAAAAGGCAAATCTCCTGGCATCTTTAATAATTCCCATTAGAATAAAACACTGAAAAGCATAAGTAATATAATCCAGAGATTTGGGTAATCCCAGAGTAAGTACACTTGGGCTTTCAGTAGTTATTGCAACACGTGAAATATTCCAGCTTTTCTCAGAGTCTTCTTGAAACTGGCTCTGTCCTTGAGGTGTCAGATTAACACTCCACTGAGAAGACAAATTGTTCATGGGCATGCTGGACATATGAGAGCCATTAGACAGTGTGATCTACATTCTTGAAAAATGAAAAATTCTAGGCAACATTACATTTTATAAATGCAAGATGTTTATTATTACTGCACTAGCAATAAATGTTTAGAAACTGGAGAGGGTTCACAATGATTCTGACTAGGAACATATGAGTATGGAGCCATTGAATTCTGGCATGAAATAAAAGGTCTGGAAGCTATTATGCATTTAGCCCTCTATGAGTATTTAATTATATCAATAGGAGAACACAATTTCTGTTGCGTGCTTTGTGATGAATGTCTTCATTTATTCATGTTACAATGAATGATAGATGAGTTCAAGCCAGATGTGGGAACTCATTTGCAATTTGCTTAAACTATTTTAGTGAGATTTCTTCTAAAGTTCACAGGACACCTCACTGAATGTCATGGGAATTAATCTGGTGTATAAAATTTGATTTCTTCTTGAGAAGTGAGTTTGCTTTTGCTGGGCTTTATGCAGATAAGTGGTAATAAGCATCAAATGTGGTGTGGTTAACTGCTTTTAAGACAGTAAAACAGTCTTTAATGAGAAAAATGGATTTCAGCTTCAGAGTGTCTCATCCAACCTGTCATATGAAAGAAAGTAGCTGTTATGCAGTTCAGTAGTACTCAGCTTAGCTTATTAGATGATTCTGCCAAAAGAACTTATTTCAGGTAGGGGAAAAAAAAGCCTTGATTACAAATGAAATATCTCCAAGGGTCTTATCGTTTAAAGGTTTTTGAAAAGCATAACGACGCAGAAATTACCGGTCTATTTCTTGAATTTCAGTCCAATAAGTTTTCTAATAGCTTATATTTCCAGTGATAAAGTGAAAACACACTTCACATTGTTGGTGTGAAGGCATGTACACTACACTAGAAAGCAGAAATGTGACTAGGGAATGTATGGTTAAGAAGCTATAAAACGGGGATGAATTGAGTAGTTCGGACCTGCTGATAGTTTGGCTTATTTTTTTTAACATATTGATAAAATCATTAAAGTTTAACCTGTTTTTATATTTCACTTGTCTCTACACAACAGCTCTGTCTACTCATTCATTTTTATTGTGTTAGACTGTTTATCCATCCTTTCACTTGATACACCTTTTTCACTGTTGCTTCTGTTTGTAAAAGCAGTCACAAGAGGCAAGTTAACTCATTAATACAACATTCTTACCTGGTGTGCACGTTTGCCATTTCAAATTCTACTTCTCTCAGTAGACAGAAAGATAAACAGATATTATTACATTGGAGATCAGAAGAAATTTTCTTATGAGGTGCTGTTATCAAACCTTTGATATTCAAGTGCATCCAACTAAAGGAAAGGAAAAGAAGCACTAAGATGAAATTTTTAACCCTTTTTACTATTTGTTTATGGTCTTTTTGCATCTTAAGTTTTTATGTTATTCTATTTACCACCTATCTTAAACTGAAAAACAGGAAATTTGAAAACATTTTCAGAAAGCCGCAATTTTGAACAGAGCACACAACTTATGTATCTGTTAAATTAAAATTTACATTCTCAAATGACCTCTACATTTGGTACTTTCCAACTTCAGTGACCCAGTTTAGTGAAGGGGGCCCAATTTCAACACCCAGGCTGCATCAGTGTTTCAAAGACTAATTCTAAGTACCTAAGTTAGGAACATGTATCTCTCCAGTTGTTACATATGTGCACATCAGATGCTCAGATATTCAAATATTGTTCATAAAATCTGATGATAAAAACTTGCAATATGCTTCTCATTGCCACTTCTGTATTTACTTTTTTCCCCCTATCTCTTTCTTTCTATGCAATTTCTCATTTAATTCTGCCTTATCCAGAAATCATGGTGTCTTTAAGCAACATATGAATCTGACAGAATCAACATATGATAAAATGCATTGCCTTGCACTGTTTCCTTGTCTTGGTTTGAAAGACAGGTGTCTGCTTCAGGAAGGCAGGAGCCCCCCTTGAAATGGAAAATACAACCCCCTTCCCTCCGAATTATTATAAATTTGAAATTAAGGGGCTTTCAGGCAAAGATATGAGGAAATGGGAATAACAGTTTTTACTAAGATGTATATATGTATATATATATATAAAAAACAAAACAATAATACAGGGAAGCTGTTTTGAAACCTGTCAGAGTCATGGGTACAACCGGGCACCCTGCCGGGCAGGGTGTTGGTAGCAGTCCAATGTAGTGGTAGCTGCAGTTCTCTTTGAAGTGGTGATCTGGTAGAAAAAAAAGAAGTCTGGTCCTCCTCTGAAAATCCAGTGGTGGTGTAGTTCTTGTCCTCTGGGATCCCAGCAGTTAAGCAGTTAAGATCCCACTTGTCCTGTTCCAGACCCCAGATTTTATCCCGGTGGGAATGCTTGGCTCCTTCCCCCTGGGCGGAGCATCTCACAATGGGATGGTGAGTCATGGGGCAAGGCACTGATGGGCCCATTAACAGGAGATAGTCCAGGTGCAGGTTATCTCTGAGTCATACAGCAAGGCATTGTTGGGCCCATTAACAGGAGATAGTCCGGGGGAGGAGGCAAGGAACATCGCTACACCTGGTCTTAACAGCTCATGGTAATAGAATACACTGCAACCCAGGACATTCCTCAAAGGCAATATAAGATTAAATTATGAGCCTGTTGAGTCCAGGAGAATCTTTCAACAATATACATCAAAATATATTGTCTTTTTAATGAATGTTTGCTCCTTAGCATCAGAAGTTATGGGTGGGTGCTGTTGGGTTGAGTCTGCATGTGTGTGTTCCTCATGATGGTGATCCTTTAACCCAAACAGAAGTGTATAATGGTCTCTCTTATTATTTCCTTTCATTAATTTTGCCAGATTGTTATCTGGGAAATATTTTCTGCTGCATAAGACTGTGTCTTGCATTCAGTGCCCGGCCATGAACTTTAGCGTAGCATTTTCATAGAATCATAGAATATGTTGGGTTGGAAGGGAACCTAAAGATCTTCTGGTTCCAACCTCCCTGCCATGGGCAGGGACACCATCCACTAGACCAGGTTGCTCAAATCCCTATCCAGCCTGGCCTTGAACACTTTCAGGGATAGGGCATCCACAGCTTCTTTGGGCAACTGTTCCAATGTCTCACCACCCTCACAAAGAAGAATTTCTGTCTAATATCCAATCTAAACATACTCTCTTTCACTTTAAAGTCATTCCCCCTTGTTCTATGAGTACACGACGCCCCAGCCCTGTGCAAGAGGCTTATAAAGGTCATTGTAATTAATTTAGGGTGAAGAGATCTCACTGATGTCCCTGAGGCAGAGTAAGGAACATATCCATGAGGTAGAGCATGGAACATATCCATGAAGCACAGGCCACTACAATCCCTAGAAATGAAAGACAATGTTATGTACCTTGAAATGCAATGAAAATTAGTCTCATTACTGGAAACAATGAAGGACACATTTAGTTTCGTAACAAAATCACAGCTCAACTGGGAAAAGATATAGTGCTAATTACTGGTCCTTTTTAGCAGAGTTTCCTACCAAGTAATTTGACTTCTCTTTCTATATCTACAGTCCTAAAAATTATTTTTGTAATTCTTGTTATTCATTATCTCAGTACTTTTAGTTTTCTTCCATCTTTCTTCTTTTGCTTCTTTCACCATCCCTAGCCTCATGCTAGCTAAGCCCTCTATACCTACTTATTCTGAAAATACCTCCACGACACTGATTTGTCTGATAAGAAAGCCTCCCAGTGAGATGTATATTCATTTTGGGAAGATTTTCTTTTGCAATTAACTTCTCCAGCATCTACAAATTTAGTGTATCACAGTACAAATGGGGGATAGTTCCTGAGATAAGTGAATATCAATAACCTTTTCTCTCACCAGTGACACCTATTTTACTTGCTGATGGATTGCACCCCTCCAAATTATCTTCACCCATCCATTTACAGCTGTCAATAACTATCACACTGTGTTGTCTTTTTGGCTGCAGGTGACAATAAAAAATTTCCCTGATCAAATGGGAGAACAAATGAGAACAAAACAAAACAAAATAAAAGGAGTTTAAACTACATAGCCTGTTATACCTTGAAAGTATCCATGCTTCCAAGGCATCCCTGTGCCTTGTTTCTATTATAATCAGTCAATATGAAACATGGTTTTTATTGCGTTTTTCCCTCCCTGTACCACAGCTATTTGTCCAAGAGATGGAACGTTACTGTGTTATGAATTCCATTACATTCTACATTTGTTAGCAGATGCTTTAGCTGAAGTCTACTATGTAATTGACACCATTCTGTATAGTTCGAATACCAATGAATAGAAAGAATTCCTTTTGTTTTAATTTCTAGTGGGTTGGGGAGATATGATGTATTGCAAAACTTCATTGTACTTGATCTCAGTACAAATGAACAAGAAAGTCTCTTAGCAGAATCATCTTTCAACACTAAGAATGATTTTTTTTTTTTTGAGCAATATCAGCTGCCATTTCATTCTAATACAATCAAGTTGTGGTTTTCTCTTCAGCTCTTCACTGTTAAGACAGAAAGAGATATTAAGCTTTCTTTGTTGTATCATACTCCTAGTAAAGTTAAACAATAAAGAGCCTTTTTTTCATTCTGGCATAAAAATGGAGAGATAATATCAGTGAAAATCCACAACAAAAGTATCTTTTTCAGTTCTGTTTAACATGGTTTTTTTCCTTTCTTTAACTCTCTTGTGTTTTAGACATGAAAAAACTACTGCTAAAAAGGTGATGAAATTTATTATAGCATTGTTCCTGTTTCTCTTGGACTCTTTGCAGTTTTAAAGATATGATTCCCTGCCATAATTCTTTATCTGAGCTTTCCTTAAACAATGCTAGATGGCAAGTGACAAGTCACCAATCAAGTCTAAAATGACTTAGCAAAAAATCTTTTAACCATAAAGGCAATCTTTCCAGACAACCTCTTCTCAAGAAACCTTAAACAGCTTTAATTGTAAAGCTATACTGCTAGAAACAGACTTGGTTTACAGAAATGAAATCACAGGTTTTACACACTTTTGTTTAAACATTTATTCATTACATCAGTCTTAAGACATTTTAGATCTATTAGTTTATGAAGGTAAAGAGAATTTCAGAGGGATAAATTATAGGGAGTGACATAAGTTACAATGGATTTCATTCAAGATTATGTAAAGAATAGGTCATTCAGAAACCTATTTCCAAAGGGACCCAGCTTGGCTTCCAAAACAAAATAAAAAGATCTGTACTTTCCATTGGTTTGTGACAAAGGTATTGGCAAATTATGTATGATGGAGAAGAGACCACAGGACAAATATATACTGCTTTAGAATTTCTCTTACATTCTCAAGTGCAGCTTGTATTTACTCTTCTATGCTGACATCTAGTAATGACTAAATAATGATGATGATTCGCATGCATGCAGACCAGGACTTTTTGTTGGTTAGATGGTTCTGAAGGAATTGAATTAAATAATAGCAAGCCCATGGCAACAGAGATTATGTAGAACAATATAAAAACAAAAAATGGGAGAACAGGATTTTTGATGTTACTTTGGTCTGTTATTCTGCTTTTCTGTAACTCCAGTATGGTGATATTCCCTTAGCTGGACATGGTAGACTGAGCTTTAATTCAATGAAAGTCTAAAGCTTGCAGAGATCACAGTTGGAACCTATTCTTAATTACACTTATACAAAAGAAGACTGTGATTTCTTCATATCAGCAGTTTCCAACCTTTTTCACTTTATAGTCCCATTTTCTCTTTATATTTGTATTGTAAATATGTGTTTATTCTTCTTTGTTGAATCCCTGAGATGTACGTTCCCCAAAAGACCAAGAATAAAAGGCTCAGATCAACTGACCTGTGCCATAGTTAATGTAGGAAAAAGTTTTCCCTGTGGAAGAAGGAAATTATGTAGAATGAAAACTTGTACATCAATACAAAGGTAAATATTTCTGCATTATTGTCTATTTGGAAGGAAAAACACAAGAGTTTATGTGTATGATTTATGGATAAATAATTGAAACAAGGACAGAAGATGATCTCATTCAGTATCAAGAATTTGGCAACAGACTTTGGCTTGTGGTACTTTATTCTCCTATCTATGGGTTACATTTTCAGACAGGCATTTTCTTACTTCCTCCCATGCTGCTTCTTATGTTACTTACAAAGATAGACAAGACTATGTATTCTTTCCCTCTTCAAATTTTCTCTTAAAACTCTGACTTCCGTGCTAATTAAAACTCGTAATACTTGAACTTTCATTGTCTTTTCTGGTTTTTTGTTTCAGCCTATATATTCTTTGTACCTTTTTATATAGCTTTGATCTGTGTGTTTTTAAAGCATCTAGGACACTGATATCCCATCTCTGTTACATTTGGTGTGATAGCAGAAGAAAGGTAATAAGGGAAAATGCATAAACAAAATTGATAAAAGTGTTTAAAAGATTTTGCTCAGTTTGACCAGGCAGAAAAGTGCAGTTTAACAATTGTTTCTGGTACATACTGCTTTCCTATTCTGTGATACTGTGCTGCAGCCTGGGTACGCAGAGAGGTGCATTATTCGGTCAGCAAAACAAGAGTAAAAATTTGATCAGCCAAAGGGAGTAAAAATTTCAGCACAATTTTGAAGACTACACTGCTAAAAATAGAGGTCTGTTATACTTTATTCTGATACTCTGTTCTTCAGCTCCCTAAGGAACTGTCAAAGCACGAAAGTATGGCAATTTTTAATTAAGGGTTGTGAGCTTCAAATTAACATGCAATTAACAACAAATGTTCAGAGAGGTTTTTTTTCCCCACTTCATTCCAGCATTATCTACTGAAGGAATGTTGTCCTGTTTGCACAAGCTTAAGAGTTTTTATGTACATGATATATATACAAGGAGCCCTAACCTACACGAGTATCACATCTGATGAAGAAAATCCTCCATTTCTATTCAAAGATTGTACTAAGTCCTCTGCAGAATCAGGTCCATCTTTTCACCAGCAACCCTGTTTCTCCATCAGAAGTGCTACACAAGTAATTTATATCACTGAATCAAGAATGATAAACATTGATGCTAACCCAATAAATACTGCATTACTTTCTTAAGGTTGACTGATAGTGTATTATTAGCAGCTTTATTACCAGGGCAAAGTTCCATGGGCAACAGCAGTGAACTGTCAAAGATTCTCATGAAGAAATAACAATAAACTTACATTTATAAAGCACTTTTCATCCCAAAGGAGGCAAGAGTACTTTGCAGAGTTGATACAAAAGAAACATAACAACATCTGTTACTGAATAGAACTGATGCTGAGTGGAGGACGAAAAACATAGTAAAGATGTTAAATGTGCTCCAGAATATTTTCTGGCTTCAAATGAGTTGGAAATAATTTTCTTAATAAAGAAAATTTAAGAAAACTGTTCAACAGTGAAACAAACCATGATAGTCTTTGTTGGGTATTAGTCTAAAAGACTGCCACCTCATAAACACACCATTTGACAAAATTCCAATTTTTTTTTTTAAAAGCAGAAACTCAGAAGAAGACCAGATTAATCTATTGCAAAGACCCTACAAGTAAGACTGGTGCAGTCACAGATAGTGAAATGTAGGAAACACTCAGGGAAAAGTCAAACCACTTGAGGTCTAGTAGAAAACAAAGAAAAGGAGAATAGCTGACTATACTTTCGGAAGGCCATGCGTACACGGCTGCATCTGTACTCCAAGGGTAGATGAACATTTCTCTACTACGCAGATACACAGTCAGTTCACCCTTAGGCAAATGAGAGGTATGGCCTGAAAGCAATGAAAGCCATTAAGAGGAAGAACTTTTTGTTGGAGCTTTCTAGGCTGGAGTATGTAACTGTAGGAGTGTGACTACATTTTCTTCAGTGAATATTTCAATTTATTATAAAACCTACTTTTCCTTTTCAGTTTTTGTAGCAGTGGTGAAAAACACTCTCTTCCCTGTAAAGATTCTGCGTAGATTTTCTTGGGAAAAATGCACATCACAGTCCTGACTACGGAAAAGGAGAATCTCCTATGTAGTTCTGGAGAGGTGGCAAGAAGTCCCCTGGATGATGTTGATATGCAGCAGCTACAGATTCCTAAATATAGATTCCTAAATCCTAAATGTATATGTGGATGCATATGTATATAGGCTTAATCATGCGCACAGATACACACCCACCCACGTACACATACATTTAAAACTCTCAATACACATTTAGCACCACTTTTCGCATTCATGCTGCTTGTCGTCCGAGGATTTTGGAGCACTTTACAGACATTAGCTAATAATCTCACAACCCAGGGTAGGTAAGGGATATTCCTGAGTGGAGTATTTATCTACTGACCTAGTGGGAATTCTGGTGTTTCTGACAAAATTGTCAACCTCTAGCAGGCAGGTGAAAACATAGAGAGAGAAACATGGAAACAAACACCAGCCCTGCTTCATGCCTTCTTGTTGAAGTAGGGTCACACCAGCTGAGGTCACAAGTGGAAAAACCATTTGAATGCCAAGCACATAAAAGTCCCACAAAGGCAAACATCATAATTAGCAATGGGTGGGAAAGCCAGCATGAGGTGGAGGGGCCAGTTTGATCTTCAGAGTTATCATTCAAGAGTGTGACACTGAGATTACACAATGTCATGCAGGTAATGCAAATGTTAACAAATCACCCATCTTGAAATTTCTTAAACTCCTGCTTTTACAGCTTAAGATCAGACGTGGTTTTGATACTTGTAATGTTTTTCTTTGTTAGATTCCCTAATGAATATAACAGTCTTTACTTTAGCAGGAAATCTGGACTGACCATTTGAGGCCTGTTTTCTTTATATCTTGTGGCTCACAGGTTTGCTTTTGGACACCTAATAAATCATTCACTAACATGTCAGAATTTGACAATTCCTCTTCCTTATAAACTCACTGCTAAATCAAGGACTACAAAAAAGTAAGAAAATTGCACTCTTTCAATTTTTCTGATCGAAAATACCTGCTTGGTGGATTTAGAGCTCTTTTTCATCAGGTGTTCTTCAATCTTAGTTTCAAATTTTACCATTACTTGTACTGCAACTGGCATTGCAATTAAAAGTTCCAGAATTTTTTTTCTGTGTGCCATGGGGCTGTCGGAGATTTCACCCTATGCCAACCTACAAGTCAGAGAATTGTAGGCAGATTTTTGGACTGGCGGGAAAATTCTAATCATTGTCAACCTTGTTGACTAATTAGTGAAAGCACACCTTGGTTTCATTTGGTTGGACGGCAAGACAAAGGTAGTTGCAGATCATGGCCAAATGCAAACTCTATGAGGCATTTATTCCTTATGGATGACATGGGGGAACATTAGACCTGATGTGTTAAGTTCCTTTAAGACATCTAACACCTGAAGCTATGATGTTCTTTCAGCTTGTGTGAGTAAGCAAAGTGGAGGATCTAGACCCAAGCTTGTTCATAATATTTCTTTTTTTCATGGCTGTGTAAATATGTCATGATCTCACTGAAGAAAATGCAATTCTCTCCACTGATGTAATGAAAGCAGAGTGTGACCCAAAAAACATGCATGTGTCTTAAAAAGCTTTGGAAATTTAACTCATAAATAAGTTACAGCAGACCAAACTGGCATTCCCTTCCCCAGTAAAATATTCATGCTTGGCTTTCATGGAATTCCTCCCAGACTAAGGTAAGAGAGGCCGTTCAGCTGATTTCCCCTCTCAGTAATACATTCTGAGGGCCATACACTCTCAGTCCTCAAGGGAAAAGAGTTGCTTACATGGTATATTTACTGGAATCAGAATTGTCTTCTGAAGGATTGGTGAATATAAAAAGCACACTGAATTTCCTTTTAATATTACATGGTTTCATCTGATCACATTGAAGACAATACCGAAGACTGCACAATTTTCCTTTAAAACTATCATTAAATGATGGATTTATTGAATTAAAAGTCAATAATTTGATTGATGAATTAAATATCATGAATTAATTAATATATGCATTATGTATGCATTAATGAAGATGTACATTAAAAAGCAACAGAGGAAGCGCATTTTTGTCAAAAGGAAAGTGTGTGTGTACTTGTGTGTATGAAGACTTTGTGCCTTTCTAAGAATGCTAAGTTTAAACATTTTTTAAAATATTTTTAACTTATTCCTTTAAATTTTATATTAGCTGGCATTTCTTTCTTACCAAAATATCCAAACCCAAAAACTGTTTTATGCTTTTTAACCAAGAGAATTATATGGAAAATTCTGTCCCATTGAGATGTTCCTGTTTGGCTGGACTCTGTGACGAACAGTCATTGAGGGACTGTGCAGATCTGTGCTAGGGAATTTACTGGAATTTTCACTGATAAAATCATCACATAAGAGTGCCTATGAAAGTGATCTGTCATTACCAACCAATCACACAAAAGTCTCACAACTCAAGGAACAGACATCTGTCCTGTGATCAAAGGGACATGAAGGTTTAGAAACAAATGAGAGGAAAGCAGTGTAACAAAAGTAGAATTTGCCACCATTAATGACATGAAAATCACCTGACTGCCATTGGTTTCATTAAATGCAGTTTTAATAGGTTCCAAAAGAGTGGGTGAGGATGAAGGACACAGGATTATGTGGTGTCAGAAAGTCTGGATGCTAAAAGATCTACAAGGCAGCAACTCCTAGGTTGTACATATTAACCGAGGCCAGCAGAGGTGATTGGTGTAGTTTTGTTCCTCCATCTACTACAGCATCTGGAATTTCATTTCTTGAGGAATGTGAAGGGGGGCTTGAGAAAATTTGTATGTGAGTGAAAACTCACCTTCAGAGAACATTGCCAGGTTTCTGTCACCCGTTTCTCTTGTTTGAATCTTTGCCTTCACAGCAGACGGAGATTTTATCCCTTTGCTCAGAGCAGTTAAACAGGCTACAGAAATGTTGCACCTGCCTGACAAGTGCATCATGATGTGCTTAGTTCCTCCCACGAGATGGAGCAGCGGAGCTTCATCTCTTGGCACTGCACCTCCACCCAAAGCAAATCCCCTTTCTTGCAGGTGCAGGGGTTGACAGTTACCTTGTATAGGTAGACCACTGTGACATGTATCTCACACCTAATCAAGTGAACTAAAATTGCACACTTTGAATCTCTCCAAACTGCCAAATCTTTTATATAGGCTAATAAATTTGGACAGGTGCTAAGAATGATACAATCTACCATCAGACTTGTTCTCATGAACAGAAAAACCCCCATGACTCCAGACACAAAATGAGCATGAAATGCTCTTAAGAAATTGGAAGTGTTGAAATCAGCAAGGTTGGTGCCAGAGGAAGGAAGGGAAATGAGACACAAAATAGACTGATTCCTTCTCTACCTCACAGCTTCCAAGTCAGTATTTAGATAAACTTAGATTAAGCTCCAGTTCAGGCCTGATAAAACATCTCTGAACTAGACAAAAATCAGACCTCAGACCAGCTGTTGGGAAGCAGAGGAATGCTTGAGGCATAGGGAACATAAAACCCCTTAAGCACCTTACAATCCAAATCTCTGAGGGGCAGCTGTCTCATGTTCTTGGTACACTGCCTCACTCAGGAAAAAACTGTACTGATGTAACAGTAGCTGTGTACTCATGTCATGAAGAGACCTATCAAAGTGTCTCAACAAATTCAGTTTCTTGCGTTAAAGAGCAAAGAAATTCCATCTAAATCTGTTTTTCCAAGAGCCAGCTACAAATTCCACATGATATTCATCTATTGGATGTCTAAGTGTATTGTGCCAACATTTGTTTTCAGCATCTATGCTGATGTTATTTGCAGAAGTGAATCTCAATCAAGTTACAATCTCAATTAGAAAAACAAAGGAAAAAACAAATAGGAAGGACAGGCTTACAGAAAAGAGGAAAGTGTAAGTTAAAACAATTAACTGTTTTATTTAAAGGTTGAATTTCAAAAAGGGTAGGATGATCTATATTTTGGGGTGACATTTCCTATTTCATTATGCCTCCTTGTTACAGTTTTTTTTCTTTTCATACACATACCAAAGTAAATAACTGGTAGTATGACAGGAGGGAGAGTGAATTGCCACCATGTCTCACCTCTGTCAAGAACCATCTGATGAGTGACATAAATGTATTCTGTTCAGGGTTCTGCATCAACTCGGTTGGTTAAGATACACAGATGCAAACATGAAGTCCATTGTAAGGTACATTCCATGAGAAAATATGACAAATCACCAAAGAAGGAAGGCAAAAATATGAGTTTTATTCCTTGTTAAAGGTACTGATAAGGAGATCAAATGAAACAGTTCTTGATCTAACAAAAAGAGACCTTAAACTGTTTAATATCAGAACAATGGATTTATTTTTTTTATTATTCTTTTTTTTTTACTAAGAAATCTGGGAAACCTCTCTCAATGAGGAAATTGAGAGCTTTTGTAGAAGAAATTATATATCCTAGAATACCTCAAAGAAGAGTCTATGAGGACTAACATTCTGCAAGCAGAGGTGCTCTCTTGTTAAGTCACTTAAATGGAGAAATTTTCACCAAAAGTTCAGAGTTAGGCATATGGTATGCACAAGGAATGAGACATTGGCCACTACTTAGTCACAAAAGGGCAGCAAATTAACTCAGTAAGAGGAAGACAGAAAAGCATCATGATTTGAATTTGGTATAAGATTAAAGTAATTTGAGCATACTTTCAGTCCCTCACATGTATCATTTTGTAAGAATATTATCTATTTTGGCTCTTGTGAGAAAATTTTTCGAGTTTCACTTCCCTTTAATCTGGTTGAATTAAGTGTGAATTTAGTGGCTGTATAACAATAAAACATTCATTCCTTGTGCAAAGGTGTGAAAACCTCTGAATTTGAACACTGAGGCTGTAGAAAGTGTGCACCATCTTCCACCTCATCCTTCAAGTTATCTAAGGAGCCATGGACTGCTTTCTCTTCCCATACTCCTTTGGAGCTGCCTGGGCCAGATGTGGATCTATCCCTACAAACTCAAGACAAAAGTATCTTTCAGTGACTGATAGTGGTTAGGAAAAATGTCTGGCATGAAATGAGACTTTAGACTGCATAGGTAATTGTTTCCTCTTCCCTCTTGCTTTTGGGAGGCTTTTTGTTTGGCTGGGTTTTTTAAATCTGATTACTACAATGATATCCAAGAGATGCCTGGGACTGCATTGTGATTTAGAAAAGAAAGAATGCTACAAAAAAAATTGTGATTATTTCAAGTTTGTCCTGTTTTGATGTGTTTTCACCCTCTATTAGATACTATTTTATAAAAGCACTGCAGTAACTGAGCAGTCCTTTTGCCTAACAGAAATTAAAGTCACTGTGCAGGAGTGTAATTTTAGTGTATGTCCTGGGAGTGAAAGTCCACCAAAAAAGCTACAGTTAATTTAGCAGAGCTCATAATATACACTCATTTCTGAGCCGTAGGGACTTGACTTTAAACTGTCTCAAGGTCAAGCATACAGAGACTGCTACAGAGTCCTTCAAAAATGTGAGCCACATCACACATCTGCCACTCCTCGCTTAGAACAATTCAGCACAGTTAGAAGCCTCCCTCTAAAAAGAAGCTGAAGATAAAGTAAACACAGCAAATGAATTACCCTTCTCCCTCTGGAGAGGTCATGTTCGAGGTTCACTGCTGATGCAAGATGGTGAAGCTTGCACCAGTGCCCACCTGCCAGGGATTAAACAGAGAGCTACAGTCTCCAGTGCAATCAATGCCTAGTCTTTAATGGGCTCTAAATTCAGCACCGGAAGCTCTGACAAGCCCATAATCCATTCATTAATGTGTGTTAATATGTGCCCTGTGGAGCTGTCCTAACTTAAAAACAAAAGGCAAGGCATTCACATGTGTTATTTGGAATAGGATGGAACAGGGAACCCTTAGCGCCATGGAGAGAGGAACGATTGCAAAAAGGGTTTTATTGCACGTCTCCCAGCAGGATGTTTAGAAAATAAAGATCCAGCACATGCTGCAGCAATAAAGCAATTCCTCTTTGGCCAGATTCAGACAGTGCTATGCAACTGTTCCCTTGACTTATTTCAAATGAATAAACATGTTTTCTTGTGTGTATCAAGCAGGTGTGCAGAGGTTCAAAGCTCTGATCCTCTGTACGTCTGGTTTGGGTTGAACCAAGACATGAAGAAGGTCAACAGTCAGAAAGTGAAATGCTAAGACCTTACCCCTGTCTTCTTTCAGCCTTATGAGTCATGAAAAGTGACCCAGCTCTGTCCAAATTTTGCAGGTGTCTCAGTCCACAAAAATGTTTAAGACACCTAAAAACCCTTCCCCAATATGTATGGTCCCTACTTATTGCTGGCAGCTTAGGCCATGGATCAGAGACACAGCTGAATGCTAATTAAAAGCAACAAAAGTTTGAGGACCTTGAAAGAACCAGCATAGGTGTAGACAAAAGGGCAAATAAAATTGAGTAAAATAACAACCAAACACCAGGAACCAGCTCAAATTCATCTCAGTTGTCTCTAGAGTTGAGAAATTTATGTATTTATTACTATGCTCTAATATTATTGTTATGGTTTGATTATGGTTTAATTGCACTCAACATTTACTTGCATCAAAAAGTAAAAAATTAGCACATACTTTTAATTAGTTTTAATTAAATTATAAACAATTCACATAAATAGAAACACTCTTGCTCTTTGTCCGTATAAAGGACAGCTTTCCTTACATTATTTAAAGAAAGCCTGCCGAGCTTGTTAACGTTAGTTTCACTGCAGATTATGAAAGAGGAAGTTCAACAGGGACTTCTACTGAGCAATAATGAATTTTACAACACTTGGGTAGTTTATATCATCTTTTGCCAGTTTTGAATACCATCTTCCAAAATAAAACTACACTTGTCATGGCATTTTCTCTACACTTTAATAAAATTAATTACCAAACAATACTGAGACAAATAAATTAATAGATTATGAAATTCTTTTTATGGAAAAAAAATGAAAGGAATAGTGCCAACTGAAAATGTCATTTTCTTTTAGCTTCTTATCTTATAACAAACTTTAATTAATTCCAGGCTTCAGCATCCTATTTTGTCGAGATAAGACTTAGCCACTGTCTACAACACTGCATGAAAAAAAAACTTCTGAAAGCCTAGAAAATCATGTTGATGGTGATCCATAATATAGAGGGTCTGTTTCAGTCAGAGGCTACAATGGTTTCATATCTATTTTCTCTCTGACTGGTCTGATTGCAACAATTTCTCAGGACCAAAAATACCATCGAAATGAAAGAAAATGTTGATTGTGATTCTGAAGAAGATGTAAACTAGGAATTACTACATAAAACATTTCCAGGAGGCAATTCAAGAAATAACCAAATGGAAGTGTGTTTTGCCTCTCTCTCAACAGTGACTATGAAGGGAACCTAGAACAATTAATATACTACACTAAGTTTTCATATACATTCCCAGCTTCATGCAGAATGCCTTTTTGGGTGGCACACCTTGGAGGTGCTGCTGCAGTGACAGAGAGGAATCTGCTTTATTTTCACTGTGTTCCACTGAATGCTTGGTACTAATGAACAATAAATACATCATTTACTTTTTCCACCTAAACCAAATAGTAGATTATTATAGTGACTTCATTTTGCATTGTAGCCCAAAATTAAACCTTAACAAGTTCAATCCTTGCTTTCCTTCTCCTCTTTTTGATGCCTCTGTATCAAATTAACTGGAAAGAGTAGCTGTGATGTAGACATCTTTCCAGCACCTACTGTGGTGAAGACAGATGCAGAGATGCATTCATATTCCTCACAATCTTGTGCTTTTTGACTGGTTCTCTGTATTCTGAAGGACCAGTAGACCCACTGGCTGCCTCTGTGATACTTCTGATCTGACAGGATAATTTAAAGGATTTCTTTGTATTTGTGTCTTCAGGTTTTTTCTTAACCTTCTTTTATATCTTATCTTTCAAACCTTACGTTGCTTTATGCTGGTGCTATTTGTCCTGTCTTTCTTGGATTTAAAGTGGGATATGTAACATCTCATTCTTGCACACATGATTTATCTATTTTATCTCTTTATGTTGCCTTTCAATGCACTCAAATATATTTGTTTTGAGAAATATAGGACCCCATATTCCCTGAGTAAATTCCACAATGATTCTTCAGATTTTAATTTCCTGAATTTCTCCTTAAATTACTATTTAAAAATATATTCTTTTTGAATGTTGGTATCATAAACCTGATTCATCATTTCGTAGCACTACAGCACAAATCAAATGTTCATTATTTTCAACAAACTAAACCAGCTTACAGCATATGTTGAACAAACTCTGCATCTTGTGCCAAATTTAAGTCCAGCTTAGTTTTATCCTTACATTCAGAGTCCAATGACCAATCAAAACCGTCGTCTATCATTCTGCTTATGATCTGTTCTTACTTTGTAATTAATCAAAACATGCCTCATGCTCATGAGGAATAAATTTGGAGTATAAAGAAGACTGAACTTCAGACAAATTATGATATGTAAGAATCTAAGCTTTACCTCTCCTGCTACTAAAAAGTCCAACAAATGAGATAATGTCTAGGGCATGTTGAGCCAAGTGATTTAAGACTTTGATGACCAAGTCAATACCCGAAATGAAGTCTTCGTAGGAGCACCCAGGTGATGTGTTACAGATGGATACTGTAGATGCTGTCTTGTTTCTGCAGTCTTGACTCACTAAAACAAATGACTGAAATTGAAAGCAACCTGCAGATGTATTTTTCAAAATAAAGAAGAGTCTACAAGCCTATTTTAAGGGTAAGGTGAAAATGTCAATAATAAATCAAGTGTTAACATATTTGAAGAATCCACAAAGTGATCTAAAACACCTGTCTTCCATTTTTAAGAGTAACATATACACCTGAGCCGCCTTGTGCAGCTGTATCATCTGTACCACCACTGCTGGGGACTATGGAGGGTCTCTTTGCCCAGTGCACAAATGGATGCCCAGTGACAGAATGTAAGCAATGGCATTTAATTACTCTACAGTCTGTATTTACATCTGCAGAAAGTGTGTACAAAAACGTTGCCAACCTAACTCAGTAACTACCTTGCTCTGTCTGCAATGCATAGAAATTTTAAGTGTCTAATGACAGATCCATAATTATTAAGGTTTACTGGAAAATTTTTTGGTTTACTTTACCAAGTCTGGTGTTAGTTAAAATTAATCAATTTAATCCTGCCCAAGTATTTCTCACCAAAATTACACTCTAATGCCAATATTTCTCAGAATAAACTGTCTTGATAATAAGGCTGTCCTTCAGTGGTCTGGGAAGATATATTTGATGCTATAAATATTTATATATAAACGTGATTTATTTCCTTGACATTCTTTGAAGTTGTTTGCCTTCTTTGAGTATCAGTGCATCAAGGGAAGAAAGTGGTTGAATGTCATTTTAGAACACAAACAGTTAAAGGATGACCCTTATTAATACTAACCATAGAATTATTTTAATCTCCTTTGAGCACAGTGCCATAAAAAGTTAATCAAATAAAAGACTCAGCCAGCTCTTAGACATAAAAAACATTGTATTTTCTTTTGAGACATAGTTTTCAGAAAAGCTACATGTACAATGGAAGATGGCACAATAATAGAGACTGTTACGAAAATAAAAAACCAAAATAATTATAATAATAATAAAATAATCTCTTTCTCCTCACAAGGAACATATATGCTAAACTGCATTACTTATCTATCAGCAAGAAATAATTCTTTCCTGGAGGAAAGAACAGATTCAAGAATTCTGTGGAAAGGAATGGGATATTTCACTGAAATCTGAATAATTACTTTCATGAGGCACATAAACTACCTAAAATTATTCAATTTGTTTGTGCTACAGTCTGAAATCTGTCGTTAATCAAGCAGGTGAACAGAGATGGAAGATTCCTTTGGTGCTCCACATTCACTTTCCATTTCTGTTCTAGTGAATTCACCTTAACCATTTAGAGGAAAGTTGGTCTCACAGCCTAGGTAATTTTCCAATACTGATGCCTATTAGTGCTAATTGTGAAAGGTATTTCTAATGATACAGACATCTGTCCATTAAGAAATAGAATAAGACCACCAAAACACTGTACTGCTCAGTGTACGCATGGGAACAATTTTCAGTCACTAATGACTGGACTGGAATAGTGACTGAAGGTGGAAATCTACATTTTCATGCTACTAATTTAAGTCATTTCTTTGTCTATATGGATATCTATGAACAGTTCATCAGACCATATAAATTTTAAAATTTCAAAGTAAAAATGTGTTAAACTATTTACCTTGAGCATCTGCATACTATACTTGAGTATCTATTTTGCAAAAATCCTGTTTTAAAAAAGAGGAACTCAAATATGGGGCAAATAAATAATTTTCTTGAAGGCTGTGGGAGAGCCGTTGTTACCATTTTTAAATTGACTACCAATCTACAAAGTATCTATCCTTGCTTGTAGGATTATTTTCCCAGTTTAGAGAAACTAATTAAAACTTGTTAAACATGCATGAGGGTGTTTTTCAACCAAGAAGAGAATACTGTGCAAGAATGCGTCACTGTCAATGACAAAGGTTTGATAGAGAAAGTGAATATGCTTAACTCCACTCCATATTCTATATTGTCAAACATTGGTATCACAAAAAATGTATCTAAAATTTACAGATAAAAAAAGATAAAAGTTTGAACAATGTAAGAAAAATGTCACAGTTAAAATGGAATGTTTCTGTGATTTCAGGCAAATTGTTTTATTTCATGGTAATTTAAGAACTTTTGTTCCAATTCACAATCTGTTTGTTTTTCCAGAACTGAAAACTTAAGCTGAAATCCTAGCAGCTCACGTAGTAAGATAGAGGGACTCTTTTGTCAATGAAAATACATTAAAGTAACCATTTTGAAAAGAATGAAGACAAAATGTGAGTCAATGTGTTTAGCTCAATATTGAATTTTACTGAAACTAATGGAAATGAAATGTACAAGCAAAATGTACATGTGAAAATCTAGATGGAGCCTCAGTGAGTTGTTTCAGCCGCCATCACATCCCTCACTGATTTTCTCTGCTGTGCATTACCACTCCTGCCAAATTTGGAGTGGCTGAAGAAGATGAAAGGAGCTGAGCTACAAAGCAGGAAGCCACACTCTTCACCATCACGAGCATTTCCTTGTGAATTAATGTCCAAACACTCTTTTCTCTCTCCTCCCACCCCACTATTTTCCCTTTGGGACTACTATTTCTCAGCCTGCGATTAGACTGAAGGGTGGAATCAAGACAGGAAGGAGAAAAAATGAAGTGTCTCCCAATTCAACATCCTGAGCAACAGTTGGTGTGACCAGGTGGACCTGTCTCCAACATCCCGTCTAGAGATGGTATCCTGCATGTCCTCCCCACAAATTCTGCTGTGATCTGAATCATAGAATCATAGAATATCCTGAGTTGGAAGGGACTCACAAGAATTGTTGTGTCCAACTCCAATTCTGAATGCAGATACATCTTGTAGAAGTAATGGCATGATTTAAAAAAAAAAAAATTAAAAAAAATCAGCAGATTCATTTTGGGAAGGTCTGCTGACAAGCTGTGAAATTTCAAAATTAGTTTTACTACTGCTGAGTTTTAATTTTGTTCAGGTAATCTAAGACCCTCAAAAAATCTATTAACTGGGTGACAGAGTGAGGGATCTAGATTAGGTGAGATGGATTGTACCCCGGAGATACTGCTTTCCAGACTATGTAAAGAATCTAATTAAGTATCTTACACAACATTTTGTCTGCAAAGACCTAATGTAATAAACCCTGCATTAGGTGATATGCTCAAGAGTACATAGGAAGCTTTTAATAGGACTGGGAATATTTTTCAGATTTTGAGTCAAAAGTCAAATTATAAAATTGGGCTGACCTCTGCCTGCTGCTTTCCTTCCATCAGTATCCACGGCCGATGCATTGCACATTCCCACATGATTCAGAGACCAATGGATTCCTAAAGTACAATGAAGCCAATAACGGTGCAATAGCTGAATTCTGATAAATCAGCAAAAATGTTAGATTGAAGAATTTAGATAAAAAGGTTTCCTAAATCTTGAGGATAAACCATGACCAGCTGGGAGAAAGGATTTGATTGCCATTTAAAACTTATTATGCACCTTTATATTACAGCCCTATAAGAAGAGAGCATTCTGTCGTTAATACAGCAGCAGACAAGATTACTTCAACAGGATTACAGGTATATTATGAGATTTATGTGTTACTCATTGCTGGATTATGTTTCAGAGAGCTTGAAGCATAAAAACAAGAAAGACAATTTCTTGAAGGCCAGCATTTAATTATAGACTTATCCAATAATCCATTATTGAACTGGCTCGTCAAATAGGCTCTGTCCAAAGGATTATACCTAACTGTGCAATTTTTCATTGGATTTAGTTTTAAAGGCTGACCAAAGGTTTTGGAAATGAAAGCAGGAGACTGTCAACAAAATGCTCAGATGTTGCCTTCAAAGTCTTTAGTAGAGCATAAATCTCCGTCAGTTGGTTTGCTGATTATCCTTTGCGATATTCTTTATTTGCTGAGTGTTCCAACAAGAATTTCAGGCATTTTAACAGAATCTTCAAAAGAAATTTAACAACCCTGTATTCAGAAAGGCCAGAAATATTTATTTTATTACTTTCAGGTAGCTCAATATCTATAACTCATGTCCTCTTGAAAATAGAGGAAAACGATACAGAAGCTTGATTATTCTTACAACCTACCTGACATGAAAAGAGAGCAGACCTTAGAAAATTGACAGGTCAAACTTACTGTTCATAAACGGGAACCAATGAAAATAATAAACAACTCCTTTGTGGTGTATAGTAGAGTAGCATGTCAAAAACCCAAGACTGGACAGAGAATCGATGGGAAATACACCACTAACTTAACCACTTCAACTTCTTTATTAAAACAATTCGCCAGTTTAGCCCTAAGGTAAATAAGAGAACTCCAGTTGTTGGGTAGTGGACAATTAAGCAAAAATCTGCCACTGTATAAATCAAACCAAATCTGTTTGAATATTTGAAAAACTTCAATCTAAATAAAATATTTCTGTGTACATTGAAAACTCACTCTTCTTTGAAAGATTTCCAGAACAATGATCCAGTGCTTTCCAGAAATTACAAATTTGCATGTTTGTCTTCTATTTAAGAGAAAGTAAGAAGGCTGCAGGAATATCAGGAATATTCTGTCTTCTTTCCCAGCTGGGAGAAAAATGCAGAACGATGCATTATCACTGACTTGTCATTCTAACTCAACCGAAGAAAGGTGCAGTAGAAATGTGGCTTGAATCTGTCTCTCAGAGGTAACACCTCTCAGATACACTCTTGGGTCAGGTATGTACTGACACAGCAACCCTCCCACAGGTCTATTCAACTCATACCTTAAAGCCAGGGCTCCCAAATGTGAATATTCAATGTGCTTGAATGACTGAACTGGAAATTTTATGGAAACCTAATGGTGCTTCACACCATGACAGATAAAATTACAGTTTGCCAAGGGGATGACACAGAACAAAGGAAAGCTCAAATAATGTGGACTCTTCTGTCAGAAACTCTGCTTTTAACCTTAAGATAAGTTTGCCATTGGCACAACAGGATGAGCACATGTGAATAGATTGATAGCATCAGCAGAATAATATGCAAACGCTTCAGTCCTTCTGGGATCTTGAGTAATAAAAGCAAGAGTTTCATGCCCTGAACTTTTTCATCATTAGGGAATGGTCTCTTTGCACTTGTACATTGTATGCACTAGTTTATTTAGCCAACGTTTGTTTGTTTTTTTCCTCTATTCCTGAGAGTTCACATCTGTAAGAATAGATGAGATTACAGTTCTCTATTACACTAGGGAATTTCATCTGGTTTATCTTGCTGGGACAATAATAAAGCCTCCTCTTGAGCACAGTAGAGATCTATTTAATATTCAATGATAAAACTTTCTTCCATGTGTTGCTACTCATTTTTCCTTTTGGGAAGTTATATTCTACTGTCTAAAATCACCCTACAAAGTTCACAAGTGAAAGGATTACTCATTCCCTAAACTTTTGCTCTCTGCTGTTGTAAAATTCCATTCTGAATATTGCTTACTGTTTATAGAAACTCTCTGGTGCTAAAAAGTTCACTAAGAGCTTCTAAATTATTAGATCCTAAGATTTAATGTAAGGGCATGCACATTTTCAGAGGAGTTTGTATTGAGTTCCAAAGACCTTAAACAAATTCATGGTCATAATTTGAAATTATAATCAAACGTGAAAAATGCTCAAGTCCTAATTTGGATTAATGTTGCCAAGTGTGTTAAAAGTGCTCTGAGAGAAGCTTGTTTTGAGGTATGTCTATTTCAAAAAATAGATTTTGGATTGATAGCTTTCAAAACATTTCCTAGAGCACAAACCCAATAATACACTTATTTTGACCCAGACATAAATAAAAAATTAATTGTGTTCAAATGTGCCATTAAATACAGCTTCTTTGTCATGGCTAACTAAAGAGATACCTTTCTTTTCGCTTGTTTCAGCAAAAGTAAAGTCTTGGAGTGGTCCCTACTCTGTTTCCTGTACCTTTGTTTTCATGAAGGCAACGCTGTCAGCTAAGGATGTGAATGGTTACATGTGACAGGCTGAATGTCAGTGTCAGAGCATGGAGCCTGACCTGGACTTGCAAAGGGAGGCTCATTACAAGCACACTTAGACAGCCTTTCAATCTCTGGTATCACTTCTCTCAATTCGTAGTTCAAACCAGAATAAGCAAATACCCCTCCAACAGTCTCCCTTGAGTCACTCTGCAGGGCTGAAGTGTTAAACTGTGCAGCTCTGTTTTGAGTTTGTTCAGTATTTGTTTAACCTGCAATGCCAGAAACACTATAAATCCCTCATTCGATTTCGCATGTCGCTTTTCATTTACTAAACCTTGTAAAGGTCAGAGCAGCCATACTCCTCCCTGAAAGTCTTGCCCTGTCTTACACTGCACATCCAGGATGGGAGATGGGATGAGATGTGGGAACAGAAAAAGCCATCAGGAAATACAGATTGGAAGAATAGCCAAGACTAACACACCTGCTAAAATATGTGTTCCGGTTATTTTTTCAGTAGCACACCCACTGAAAGTACCAAAAACATGTTTGGCATCATCCTTTCGATCTAGGTGTTACAATAGCACTGCATCACAGGAAATGATAGTTAAGACAATTGAACCCAAACTGGCAGGAAATTAGTTAAGCATGATATCTAGAAGATTATTATCTGCAATAATCTGGTTTCAGTAGGTGGACGAAGAAGTAGGGCTATCAGTTTTCTGGGAAACTGTATTTACTTTGTGAGTAACAAAGCTCAGTATGGGAACCTCCATTTGGGAAGGATGGTTCTAAACCATCTGAATCCACATCAGACACTGAATATCAGCTCTTCATGGGAACAGGAACCCCACAGGAAGCTTCTGTGATGGTATTTGTATCTCACTAGAATAAATATTGGGTGTGAATGTTAAATAATACCTGTGGTTCAAAATTCTTAAAGCAAAACTGGGCAATATTTGACACAGGGCCTGCTATAACCTTCAAGTCCTAGGACCCTTGTAACACCAACCAAAAAACCTCACTTATTTACTCTGATAGTTATTGGCTAGAAAGTTTATACCTATTAGAGTAGAGTATAATACAAGTATCTACTGTAAGTGAAAAATTAACTAGTTTTTAGATTTAAAAACCTTTTTTTAAGTATTTATTGGATAAAGATAAAACTACTAAGAATCAAATCTTTCAGATACAAAATCTTCCCAGAACAAAATAAACCAACATTATTTACCAATGGGAATTACAGAATCTTCAGAAGTATGTTTTACATTAGAGTAACTAGGCAGAGAATCAGTCCCTTGGATTCTGATATAAGCAGTGCTTTAAAGTGAACACTACTAGGAAATTAGAAGTCAACAGAAGGATTTTCCTAGAAGCTGTTTGTTCTTAGAACAGCTTTCAGAGACAGACAGAAGCCTCATACATAGCAATGGACAAATAGTAAAGTAACATTTTTTTTGGTTAAAAATTACCTTGTCATAGTATTTAGAGATTTGTTCCAGATTATTTTGCAATAAATCTAGGAATTCCATTTTGGAAACAAAAGTAATCTTCAGATGAGATGAAGTATATATGCTCATTTCCAAAACTAGATTTCTGGAGCTCTTCTTTAGGACTATCTCATTTTTCACAAGATAGTGTTAATACAAAAGTGCCTACTGGGCTAGATATTAGTGTCTTTGTTTCAAAATAATGGACTGCTTAGACATTTTGCTCTGAATACCTTTCTGATGACACACTTTCCATAAACCAGAATCTTTTCTGTCAAGGAAAAGATTCTGTCACCAGAATCAACTCAAGTGAAAGAGGAACAACAACAAAAGAAGATCACAGAAATCCTTTGCTTGGTGTGGCTATTGTAGGAGAATTAAGAATGGAATAAAAGATTTCAATCCCAAAGTTTTTCATAGGCTACTTTAGACCACAGTACTTACAGAACTTTGTGGTAACTCAATTTCTCTGCCATTTCATATCTGCTTTTTAAACGGAATGGGAGGAAGCCAACTATATCCTGGGCTGCATCACGAGAAGCATAAGAAGTCAAAGGGAGGAGACTCTGCCCCTCTACTCAACTCTGGTGAGAGCCCTGGAGTGCTGTGTCCATTTCTGGGGTCCTCAGCACAGGAAGGAGCAAGTCCAGAGGAGGCCAACAAGTTGATCAGAGGGCTGGAGCACCTCTCTTACGAGGAAAGGCTGAGAGAATTTGGATTTTTTAGCCTTGAGGAGAGAAGGGTCCAGGGAGACCTTACTACAAAAAAGATGGGGACAGACTTTTAGCAGGGCTTCTTGTGATTGGACAAGGAGTGATGGTTTTAAACTAAAGAAGGGTAGATTCAGGTAAGATAAAGGAAGATTTTTTTTTTTTTACAATGACGTGGTGAAACACTGGAATTGGTTGCCCAGAGAGGTGGTGGATGCCCCATCCCCAGCAACATTCAAGGTCAGGCTGGACTGGGATCTGAGCAACCTCATCTACTGGAAGGTGGCCCTCTCACTGCAGGGGGGCTGGACTAGATGAACTGCAAAGGTCCCTTCCAACCCAGACTACTCTGTGATTCTATGAAGAGTGAAAAACCTGAATTAGCTTTTATAAACTGAAGAAAAAGGTCACTTTTCTGGCTGGTTTTTAATGTCCCTTTTACCATTTATGCACTAGATTTTCATCAAAGGTCAAGTTATCCTTAGTTCTTCTGCAATGTTTGACAAGTATCTTTTCACTTCTCAGTCTCAATTTCCCATATGCAAAATGATGGTTAATAGATTTGCCTTTTATATCTATTTAAATATAGTTTCTGGGACAGAGAATCCACATTTTTGTAAGCATGAAGACTGAAAGGACTCCAACTTGAAAATGTTCCCATAAGAGAAATAAAAAGTAGCAGCCTCTAAATGAATGATATTTTAAGATAAACTACTTTTTAATGAACTAAGTATCTAATTATGTGGGTATTCAGCATCCTCTTTTGCCTAATACAAATTATCAAAACACATAGAATGCAAAATGAAATTAAAATAAAGGTCACATTAAGAATTAAAGGTAAAAGACCAAAGTGTGCTCCTTCAGTATCCAGGCAAATATATTTGAAAAAAAATAAAGTAGTAATGCAGTATGTAGGTGCATACGAAAACATCATGCAGTTGTACAATGAAACAATAAAACAACACAGAACTTTAGAGGAAAAACTACATTTTATTCTCCAAGATAGTTCACAGACTTTGTTTTCCTGATATTTTATGCAACTGAATCCTATTTATACGCCTCCAGTACTGTGTGCTGGAAGTTTTGGAAGTGTGCAGGGCCATTGTGAGATAGCTTTGACATCTACTTGAGCCTAAAAAGTTTCCCATTCATTCATCCCTGTGAAATAAAGAATGATTCCTTGGATTGCTGAAGAGAAGCCTGTCCCTCAGCAAATTTCTTCTTTACCAACTTGTTTAAACATGCATCCTGAAAATCTGGCAAGAGTACATCACTTGTTAAAATGCCTGCACAAGTGATCAGCAAAGGAAGAGATTTAGGTATGCACATAAGTTGCTATTAGGCTGAAGAGATTTACCCAGACTTTGTTTTAGAAATTCCTTTGCCATGATCAGAAGTTGAATTTACATCCAGCAACTGGGGATACCCTGTTTTTTCCATCCCGAATGAATTTTCATTCACAGGAATCAGTTCAATATATCTCTACTCAGACACAACTTCATGTACCAGGGCAAAAGGAGGCAAGGGTTAGAGAAGTAGGGGTGTGGGGGGTTGAAATTTCAATGATTCCAAAGTCATCTGATATAAAACTGTGTAATAAAAGTTAGGTGAATGTAGCGGTGGGCTGGCACACCTCGGGGCTGGACAGCAGCCAGTGGGTGGATTTCCCCGCCTACGACTCCGACCCGGAGGGCGGGTCGGGGGAGTAGAGTCGCCGCCCACTGGGTGTTGCCCCTGCGACATCTCCTCCCTCCTTTCCNGAATTTTCATTCACGGGAATCAGTTCAATATATCTCTACTCAGACACAACTTCATGTACCAGGGCAAAAGGAGGCAAGGGTTAGAGAAGTAGGGGTGTGGGGGGTTGAAATTTCAATGATTCCAAAGTCATCTGATATAAAACTGTGTAATAAAAGTTAGGTGAAGGAAAAAAAAAGCTGGCACTGGTTAACAAGAATTACTAAAGCATAGAACTAATCTTGGAATTATTCTAATAATTTCTATTTTGTCTGACTGTGGAAAGCCCCAAAGTCAAAATTAACCTGAAACAAATCTAAGTAGAACCCCAAAATCTGTTCCACCTCTAAAGGAATGAGACTCTTCCTTACTGCTGTTTTTTATCAATATCATGTCGAATGACCTTGCGATGTGAGGCAAAATACTTTGGTGCTGTAATTGTAATTATAATTTTGGTCTAGGAAAGAGAGTCAGAAGCTGAAGGATGAGACCCTTTCCACCCCCTCAAGAAAAAAGAAAAAGAACAGAGCAGATTAAGGGAAGCCTGGATACTGTGAATATGTTGTCAAAAAACACTGCTCTGCTGGAGTGACTGTAATATGGAAAGCCTAAGGAGACTGCTACAGTGCAAATGAGCCCTCAGCACTGCTTAAGTTGAAGCTGGAGTTACTGTTTACTCTGGAAATGTCCCTGGAATAGAAAGGGACAGTAAAGGCACAAAGTCATTGTAGTGTTTGCACTTCCAGACCTGGAAACTGTTTTGTTTAGCATTACAGCTTAAAATCTCGCCCAGGCATACTGGAGTGAGGGAATGTAGGGAGAGGAGAAACAAGAAAAGGAATTCATACGTACAATTGGACAAGCAGTGACTGATGAGGTGGCTGAATCTAAAGGCAAAAGAGTATTTGGTAATGCAGTTTTAAAGTTGAAAAACTTTGCAAGGCCTCCAGTCAACTCTTTAACCCTCAAAATAAATAAATAAATACAACTTCTAAACACTGCCTTAGATAAGATTTCAGGCCAAAAACAGCACATAAATGCTGTATAGTGAGTTTGGTTTTAATGCTCTCAACTAAAGTAGTCATAAAAACACATTTACATATGTTTAGTAATTAATGCCATAAAGTATTCACACACAGACAATGGTGGGACTGTAATTATGTCTCTTCCAGTCTGTCTGTGTAACTATTTTTACCATATGACCTTTTTTTGTATTTTTTTTCTCAACAATCAAAAGTTTTGCTTTTAATAGTTCCAATTACAACTTATTATGCCAAGATTTTCCAATAGTTGAAATAATTATCCAGTACTCTGTTCCAATAAATTTAATTCTTTTTGTTGAGAGTGCTGTACATATGAAGCAAATTATATGAGCTGTTGCCTTCTGTTTCTATACTGGTTGATAAAAATGATTGAAGTAGATCCTCATTTCAGTTTAATTCCCTATTTTTAACCCCATGCTGCCCATAGTGTTGGGTGGTTTACTTAATAGATCATTCTTAGTAAATAGAATTCTCTCAGAATACCAGGTTAGAGAGGGCTATATATAGCAAGAAGCACACAAAAATCTGACACAAAACTTCCTACGTGAAAAACAGATTGAAAGTTTTTTGATATTTGACACAAATGTTTAGCACAGCCCACGTTGGACTTAGAATTATTTGACAAAAATGAACACACTATTAAGAAATGTAATGTAATTATTGCATTTCTATCACCTTGTATTGCTATACATTAATTATTTAGCATAAAATATCTTATTGGAATGCAACATTCATCGCTTCAGAGTTGTGGTCTTATAGATGGTCTTTAGGGACATGTTTTCTACTAGTGTCTAATCCCATTCCTCCTCACTGGAAGGAGCTGCTCCAACATAGGTTTTTGTCAGCTGCAACAGACGTGATATTAAACCTCTTTTCTTTGACTGAAAGGTTTTATTACAATTCTGACTGGATTTAGCTGAGATGGAGAGTAATCAAGCTACTGTAGTAAATTGAAAACTGTGCCTAGCATGGAAGTATTAATATCCATTGTAGCGCTTGAGAAACTCTTTTGCTTTATCCTTTAATTCATCCAATTCTTTTTTGGCTTGCGCTGGCGAGAGTTTTCCTGGCTCTTTATGGATCATTTACGAGGAAATGTTGAATTCTACTGGAGTCTGGAGCCAGAGTATTTTGGCACTCTGCTCTTGAGCTGTAGGAAGGGAGATTCATTGCCACAGCCTTAGCATGAGCCCATCTCTTTGGCGTCAAACACCTTCCGTGTGTTACTGCAGGCTGTGCTGCCACCCGCACTCCTCTGAGCCTGGCAGGTGCCCCTCTACTGTGGCAACACTGCTGCAATTAATTGATTTGAAAATACAGTCTATCTACAAAAATCAGGAGACCACTATTCCCAACATAAGCTCTGAACTGCCAACTCATTTTGCATTTCAAGCTTAGTAGGAGGGTTCTGTGCTCTGTGGCGGCAGCAGAATTAAACATAAAGAGTTGACTACTGCATTGCATCCGTGATTGCTACTGCAGTGCTGCTGTAGAAACACATTATGAACATAGAAATAACATACATTTCAAAGGAATCTCACTAAAAATCTGGGCTAAAACATGTTTAGATCAATTTTGAAGGGATAATGATTAATCAATTTCATTGGACATATGACTCTGTTGTCCACTAAGTGTTTTTCAATACCTCCCAGAATAATCTTTTCCATGATTTTACTGGGCACTCACTGAGACTGACAGGGGTCCTCGTTCTTGCCCTTCTTGAAAACTGGACAGCGTAAGCCAGCTGCCACTCAACGTAATTCTCAGTATTTCTTTCTACCTATTTTTCTTGTGTCATCTTTCCACATACATTTGATTTTCCCTGCGGTCTTAAACATCTGGCAAGATTCATAAAAGCTTTAATGAGTTAGAAATAAGTCAGAAGACATTTGCAACTTGTAAAAGCATCCTCTATAATCAAATTGATGGCATCTTTGTAGTCAATCTGCTAACTGGCTTGTATTCAACAACAGGGTATTTATTAAGAGAGAATTCCCCACTGTGGATATTGGAATCCCAGCAATAACAGGAATTTGCCATTCAGTGTCTAATATTAATTGTCTATCTCTATATATTAAATAGATAAGTGCAAAAAGTTTTCAAACTGTCCCATTGCAGATAGAGAACAGACTAAACTTTCAGCTGATATAAATTGGTGTTTCTCTCCTGATTTCTATGAGGATGTTCCTTGAAAACTGTGATGGAAATTCACAGAAACTTCACTGATTTTAGCAGACTTAATCTGAATTCATGCCAGCTCAATCTCATTCATGCCAGATGAGAATATGTTATGGACTTTCTGTCTTCATCTGGAAACTAAAATTAAGTTAAAAATTAGTAACTTACAAATATTTGGAGACAGGACACTATTTATATCTTCTCTGCAAAGTAATTGGCATTTTTTTGCCATTTTATGATCGTGAATGATGATAAAGCTCATGAGGAAATAAATACATAACCAGAGACCTCAAATCTGAATGCCTGCAGCCTTTGCAGTAGGGAGAAGAATGAGGATTGACCAGGTGCTCTGAAGTCTGGAATTTCTTCACGTTTTGGTGCCTAAAAAGTCTTAAAAGTTTGGACGCATTGCTGGATATGGCTTCCCAGTTTTTCATGTGGTAGAAATATAATCTCTTTTTATGGTAGATATATCATTAAAATTTTAATCACATGGAGCTACAATGAGAACAACCAACAGGTTTAGGATATTTCAGCTGACTGTATATCTCTCATCCAGGTGAATTATCTTCAAAGCAGTAGCAGTGATGTATTTTCTGTATTGAACTGGAATGAACTAGAAAAATCTTAGATTGCGAGGGGTTTTTATATGTATAATTATCGTAATTTTTTCATATGTAATTACAGTTAGAGATACTCTTCACTGATGAAATCATCAAAATTAATGTAATTTCTACATGACTAATATTACTGCATTTGTCTATCAGCTTCCTTGTCTACTATTATTATGAAAAGTAGATTTTTATGGGTAATATCTTTGCAGTGATAATTGAAATTGTGATAATATCAACATGCATAAGGTAATAGAGAAGAATAAGATCTGCAGAACTCCTTACAGCAACTGTGTCAAGTCCACAGTTATTTACACCTGAAGAGAAGGAATACTCAAAGATGACTAAATGCAATCTAATGTAGCTTTGTTGACATGTAAAATAGTAACTTTAAATTTAATTTTTCTTCTGAGACTAGTTTTTTTAGGTGTTGAAGGGTGAAGTACTGAAAAATCTATGCAAGAAGGGAAATAGAATAGTATCCACAGTCCTGATTTTGGCAGGTTGGCAATTTTTGGCTGCATCTGTTTCTTAATCAGTAATTGAAATCAGTAACTGAAACCACTATTTATCTGAATATTAATAATCCTTTAGTAGCCGTATTTTTTTGCATCATTAGTTTATAACACATTGTTAGGTTAAGATCTCTGTGTAGTCTGCCCGTTTTTAATGGATAAACCACCGTGGAGAGTGTTTGTGGAGCAGGGAAGTTGATGGTGTGCATTCCTACAGCTCAGAGGTGTGTGGAGATGTAGTCTACCTCCAAGCAAGGAGATTTTTTGATTTTTTCAGGGACTCACAGAACGATTTATGTTGGAAAATCCTCTGGAGATCATCTAGTCTAACCCTGCTGCTTATTCCTCAGTATTTTTAGGGAGACACAAATTCTGCATTTAAAGATCTGCTCTAAGAGTGCTCGTTTCCCAGTAACCGGGAGGTGAGAGGCAGAACGGAACTGGAGGGAAAAACTATGTAAGTACCTTGAATCTGAAGCACTGCTGGTTTAGAGGGAGTAGGGAAAAGCAATGAGATAAATTTTTACTGTGCATAGAAGTAACTTCGCAATTTTCCTTAGCACTCCTCCTTAGAGCACAATTTTCTTATTTCTAAAGGAAGCTTTTAAACACTGTTTTCTAAATTTAGATGCAGTTTTTTCCTCCCCAACAATAAAATATTTCATAAGTTTAGTAAGTCCATGGACTGTATTTATCATCCAATATATGCACACTACATGTTAAATTAAGGTACAACACTGCACCCAAATTTTACACTCTGGCCAGCTGATGCACATCCTATAGCATGCAATTGCTTATTCATTTAGAGGAAACTGGAGCCTGTGAGCTTTGATTCATAATTCCCATTTTGATACTCAGAAACTTCTCTTTCCAGTCATACAGTGCACATTTTTCTGATTTAAAAAGATGATTTCAGAGGTAGGTCACTGTTTTCATGTCCCCCTTGCATGAGTGAAAAAGGTCAGCTGGGACACAAATACTCAAAGTCTTTAAGAGTCTGAAGCAACATGCTGAGAACTCTTAAATTACTGCACTATCAAGACAGATGAAATGGTAAACAGCACTTGAGCAATCAAAACTCTGATTTCATGATTCCTTTTAAAGAATAAAAGGTCCCCAGAAACTATTTCTGCATTCCTCTTCACTCAGTTTTCCCTTGCAATTCAAAAGCAAATATGACTTGTTTGATATAACAACTTAGGTGGAGGTGAACCAAAAGATCTACTCTTACATGGTAATCATGGAACACACAACCATGAATTATGCAGTGAACTTAATCTGATCCCATGCAAGTAGGGGACCTAAAACACTGCAATGTCAATGTCACATTGCCTCTCCTGCTCCAATATAGTAGAACTGACATAAAACATCTTGGAACAAACTCCTATTAGACATCAACAATTTGCCATGCAGGTTAGATTCTTGTCAGATAAATGCAGAGTTAAAACATCCCATTTACTTGGTACCTTGTTTCCCAGAAAAGGAAGTCAGGAAAAAGCCACAGAAATCCAATCTCTGAAACATTAGGGGAGTCTGAAGAAATTCCTCTTTCCCCCAAGTGTGTTCTCCTGTTTTATATGTCTGAAAAGGGGATACATACAATTGTGGTGAAAGGGTTGAAGATATCTCAGTGAGTGGGATTGGGGAACAAGGATACACAGCACACTCATGTGCAGACTAAGTGTATGTATATATACACACATGCATTTTAAAACTGTTTCATATATTTTAGTGTTATGAAGCCCATTTCTATTACTAAGTAGAACTGAGACACCATCATCAATAGCTCTACCCTGTACACATCCCCACAGAAAAACTTTTCTTCACAGTTTTACCCCAATAAAGGTCCCCTTTCTGCCTTCATAAGGAAGATTTTATCAATTATCTCCCCTTGTCGCCCATTTCACACTTGTCCTAAAATCTGCTTTGCCTTTTCTCTGCAGAGTAAGGTGGGAAAGTATTAACACACGGGCTTAGCATGTCTGTAACATGATAGTAGTTCTTGGTCCTGGAAAGGGAAGTGATAATGTTGGTTTATTCTTGCACTGAATACTCAGCAGATGACTGTTTACAATTGTGGTACACAAGCAAGGAGAGCAAGGGACAAAATACATGTCCTTCCAAAAGGAGTAAGGGTGAAGACAGGCCCCTCATTGATTATGTGTGTTAATTTGTGAGTAATCTATTTAAAGTTTTATGATATAGCTTCATGAAACAGAAGCATGTGGATATCAGGTTTCTGGGAGTGATCTCCAGGATCCTGGACCCCTTTTTTATGCTGAAGTTTTATTTATTTCCTTTTATTTTCACTGGGAATTGAGCACTCTGAAAAACTGAGTCTTCTGATTCTTTTGAAATTCTTTTGATTGATTTCATAATTCTGAAATTATGTTACAAACTAGCCACCAGCAAGATGGAGCTTTTTCTATGAGACATACCAAAATGAGTCTTTCTCATTTCTAGTACTAAAAAAACCTGCATGTAATCCGAAGAACAAGCTGAAATGTATGATGAAATTTATCTCCTTCAAATCAGACTGTCTTCTCATATTATCTTATCCACATTTTGCCCTTTCTTCCTTCTATGCTGGTTTCTTTTCCCCACTTTACCACCTCTTAAATATGCTCTGTCTTCTTACTGCTGGGAGAAGTTAGCATATCATTCTGCCATTTCCCAGCTGCTGATGTTATTTGCCATACAGATGACTTCAGAAGCTATTGAAAGAAACAAAGGTACCTACTAGGATGCTGGCCAAACTTTTAAAAAAGTAGGTGGTCACCAAGTTTAAGTTGACAATTTAAGAAGTTTAAATTAAACAAAACTAATAGATACTTCTGAATTGCATTTAATTTGATTTAACTCATCAGATAAAATTCTTTCATAACTTGTCTACATTGAACTCTCTAAATTTTAAAAATTCAACCACATACTTTTTGCCAGTGATAAAACAATGACTTAACTAAATGGCCTGACAAATACACTGTTTCATAGAAAAACATGTAAGTACAAAAATTAAGAGAAATGAGGATTCATTATTCTCTGTGGTGATACAATAGTTGTTCCCCTCATACTCTGAATATGATTAAAGATTGTTACTGTCTCTAAAGTATTGAATCACAACAGTTTAAAGATCAGACCTAGTAAGAGAAAATTCAATGTTCACTGAATATTCAAGAATCTTGAATCAATCAACACAATTGAAGATTTAGTTTCAATATAATCAGGTTTATCATATATACATATACTGGCAAGACCAGCATATTTAATATCGGCAAACCCACTCAAAGTTCTTATAGAAACAGGCCAAAATTGAAACTGAACTTCCTTGCACTGTTAAATCACAATCCAAATGAAGCCCCATATTGGGTTAGTATATCTTCTCATCCAATCCTTATGTAGAACTGTAAATACTCATTGTTCTTAAGATTAAGGGATTTAACTTTTTACTTCTATTTTATATTTGTTATGCATCAGTTTTGAATTCCATGTCATCCCTCAGTATCATTCTATTTCACATACCAACAAATACAAATTTGGAACAGCTTTTGTTTCCCTTAACTGTCTAGACCATTGCTGAAGGAAAAGCTGACAAGAACAGTTGAATTTCCACGTTCTGTGCTAGCTTGAACTAAATCTGATTTGGAAAATCGAATGTGAATAACCACGTATGTCAAGTAGTCTACAAGTTAGCAGACATTTTGTGAAAAGTATAAACATGGAGCAGTGTTCTTGTGTAAACCAGAGATGTTGATGCCAGGCCACTTTCTTTCTCCCTGAAACAGAAAACAAAAGTGTTACTACGCAGGCAGAAGAAAAAAAGTTAATTTACAGAGGTTCTCCTAACACTTCATCCAACTGACTACAAAGCTTCTATATAGCTTTTGTAGAAAATGAATTATTATGAGGGGCTTGATCAGTACACTGGGTAAAAATTGATCCACAACTGAGATATCACTGTGAACTCAATATTAGATTTAATGTGGTATATCAGAAAAACGTTCTGGAAGAACTGCAAAGAGATTATGGAGAAACAACAACCCTTAGAGGACCAATCCTCTAGCTTTTTCTTTTCTGTTGTAGGACAACTGTCCTTTCTACAGTGATTTTCCTCTAGTCCAAATTTAGAATCTTAATCTTTGAACAGTTCAAGAACTGAGCACTGTTTCAGTAAGCCCACTTTCAATAAATTTTGAGGGAAAGTGTACAAAGCAGCACACAAAAGGAAGAAAAGGTAATAAAATGACTAATAAGAAGAAAGAGTTAATCACTAAGCTGTACATTTATGCCGTGGCACAAGATCAAAGGAACTTAACATGCTTGACAAGTTTATCTATCTTGGTAGCGTTCTCTCCAAACCAGCAGCAAATTATGGTGAAATATTTCTCTGCATTTCTAGAAGAGTTCATCCTTTGGTCATTTGCAAACTTACGTTTGCAGTTTGCTGTGGAGGCAAGTGCTCTAATTACCACTCTTGTGTAGTTATCCCAGTCTGCACTTTTGTCACTCCTGTCCATGCACAAACGTTGTGTGTTGTGTGTGACTCCTGTGACTCTATAAAAGCACATATTCTATTTGCAAGCATCACCTCTGTATTGCCCTCAAAACTCTCATTTGCAGTGGGCTAGGTAGAAAGCCAGCATGGAAAACCTCAGGATATCTGCACAGATTTTTTTATGGCTGCTATGAGTATAGCAAAAGCACGCTTTTAGGCCAAAAAAAACATTTTTGGAATACCCTGAAATCTTTCTGTAAAGCTTCACCAAACACTATCAGTAACTGGGACAAAAGGAATTTCAGGTAAAAAAAATCAAAAGGTAAAATGCTACCATAGAGTTTGTGATAAAGTGAAAAACCAAACCAGAGACAGAAGAAAAGTGAAAAGAATACAATTCTGTCTTCCAAACAGCCCAAATTCAGAGACCTTCTGGCTTGTAACAATGTATGTTCCTCACAAATTCTATAAAAATGAAAGTAAATGTATAAACCTGAAAAACTGTGGTCACTGACTGTGATGGTCATCTGTGTACTAATGGACAAGTAAGTTGTTCCATTCTGACTACACTATTCCATTTTCATTCTTTTTAGAACATAAAAAAGAACAACAAACAATATGATCGCAAATTTTATTTTTTCTACATAACAGAAGTGGGAGGATGACAAGTTAGGTGCAAAGACTACTGATTAATTCATATATCGCATTATGCTGCGAATTAGAGTACTCTTATTCTTTGTTTTTCCTACAGTTCACTCTTCTATGAAATTTATCACAAAAGCATATTTAGAGTTAGGTTTATCACTGGGTTTTATTTACAACTGTATTTTTTGCTATCCTTACAGCACAAATGCAGTTTCAGTGCTATGATCCTTTTACCACTCTTCTGGCAGGCCATATCTATTTTATCCCCTCTGCCCAGACATGCCAGCTGTGCCAGCTGCCTGAAATTTTAATGTGAGCTGTCAGAAATGGGGACCTTGGCCATTAATTATTTTGTGAGGAGTCTCATTGCAGATCCATAAGAAGACCGAGTACTTTTGAGTGTTCAGCATCTCCAGGGAGCACACACAGACCACTTTTCCAGTGCAGCTGGATGTGAGGCAGCTCCAAACACATGCAATTCCAAATCACCTGCTCCACTTCTTTCTCCCATGAAGAATTCTGTATCCACTTGGTGCAACCTCTGGGATACACAGTAAAAACAGCCCAGAGTTTCATACGGAACAGGGATAGTCCGTATTGACATGTTTTAGATTTTCCTTTCCCTCAGCCTAGAAGGCACGTAGGTCTACAATTAGGTCTGTGTTGTTCCAAGGTGCAGACATGTAATTGGTTTTGAGTGTGGCTTGTTTGAATTAGTAATGACTCTGGGAGGAGAGCTTTGGGGTCTGCTGAACAAACAGCTGCAAAAAGCTACTCGGCTCCATTACAATCAAGAACATGAACTGTCAGAATGCACTAAAACTCAGTGAGGATACAGAGAACTACTTGTTCATACAACTGGCCTAGGCCGTGAATTCGCAGAGAGAGTGAATTTAAATGCTTTTTTCCTTGTAGTACCCAAAAAAGTTTTTTCCCATTAATTGCTATTATTTCCACTGGTTTTTTTTTGCTTGCAGGTGTGCTATATATCAAAATACTAGGAAAACTGGCGTTATGATTACTGTCCATTCCTCCTTTTTAACTAAGTGAAATCCTTGACTAGGTTTTCGGAATTTTTATCCTTAATTATAACATTTCTTTCTGCTGCAGAAGAAATAGAAATGTTGTATTTCTTGCAATAGTCCTCGGAAATCCTGTTTAAAAGTCTCCTATTTAGAATCTCATTAAAATGAACAAAAATAAACCATAGTCTCTGAGATTGCTAAATGTCAGATACCAAGTAACAGGTGAGCAAACAGCCAAATGGAGGAAGGAAGTGGGAGGACAACGAGTTATCAGCACAGGTGTTGCTTCATAAATTTTCACAGACAGCTCCATAATAAGGAGAAAGGATCATGCAAGGACTGTCTTCTGGCTTGTGTTTCAGAATAACTATTTAAAAAATGAATAAATCTCTTCTCCAGGATGATCAATGATAATTTTTGGATAATGAGCATTCTTTTCCTCCAGACCTATAAGCCCCTGCTCTATTGCATAAGTGAAAATAGTGATTTCCAGGCCAGAAATTTCATGTATTGGTAGCCATTTTCTGCTTCATTTTCTGCAGTTAGCTGAGAAATGAATGTTAAATTTTATTTTAAAAATTATGATTTTCATATCTGCTTACATTTAGAACAAAAATATTTTTTTAAAAATTATTGGGATGGGGTAGAATGAATCAAAATTATAGTTTCCTGCAAAGTAGCAAAAGGTTGACACCTGAATCACATATATGGGACAGAAAGTCACATCCACATCCTCGCTGGGCAGACAGAACACCGTTTCTAGGGAAGTGGTTTAAATGCTGTACTATAGAAAGAATACATATGGTTTTTCCATACTGTTGAAGGAGTCCTCTTTTGCTTAATTTCATATTCATTGCTGCCACGTTGGCTCTTTCCAAAGAAACCATGTCATCAAAAAGTCACAACTCTCTTCTAAATACACTGCTACTAATACGACTACTACTACTACTAATAATAATAAATGCTTTATTACCTACTCTCTGGTTTTACTAAATATATATGTTACACACACTAAATTTTTTTATAGTCAAAAATTCTCTTATATTACTGTTGATCAGTGACTGACTAGCTTATCTTTTACATTTCACTGAATACTAGCAGTTATTTGGATACTCTTTTTAGAAATGCAAAAGAAAGTGTTGATAGTCTCTAGTCTTCAAGAGATTACACTGTTGGATCAAGATGGGATTCAAGAGAATTTACATGCTCTGTTTAACTTTTATTTATAAACTTTATTAAAAACCAGTTCAGATCAATTCCAAATGAAAAGCATGTGAAAATATGACTCAATTTAAAAACTGTTTTTAGGTCAGAAATTTCCCTACGCTGTTGTTTTTAAAGGATGACAGTCTCATGACCCATGTTTCTCTTATTTTTTTTAATTGCATAGTATGTACTTGATCATTCAGATCTAAATTGTTAATCTTCAGAATTAGTAAACAGAATAAAATGTTTATGGGGTGTCCTGCTTTGTAAGCAGAAATGTTAACTTTGGCTGTGGTGCCCTCTGTGAGTAAAGAGATATATTTACAGGAACAGCATAGAAAATACAAACAGAAGTGGTAATTCAATTCTTTTTTGAAACACTGGCACAAAATACACTTTGCAAATGACTATGTGAGTATATTCTCATTTCTTCCAGTGCTATTTGTGCAGTCCTGTGCCATAGGTTTACAGTAGTGCTGGCCTGATCAATAGCCTCTGTGGATTTCTGGACAGTGGCATCAATTATTGTGCTGTTCCCCAGTGAAAAACAACTGCTGATGTAATGATTTATTAAGCAGCATGGCTGCGCTGGAAAAAGACAAAAGGCCTTATTCTTGTCTCATTTTCCCATACATGAAACCAGAAGAATTTCACTGACTTCAAAGGAGCTACTCCTGCCTTACTGAAGAATGAGGCAGATCTGAATCAAGTTTGAGTCCTGTATGCTGACAGGTTAGAGGAAAATGTATCCATTACACAGTTAGTGTGCAGAGCAGAGCAGATCTGACCACTCACGAGCTCCTCGCAGGGATAAGTTGTTTATTAAAGGAAGGGAGATGTCAAAAATTGAGCAGAATGAGAATATCAATAATATTTCTTCATTAATCATCTGGAAGGCCAGACACCATTGTCATCCTTAAAATCCACCACGAACAGCTAAACTGGAATACCCCGGGGAAAACAGTAACTTAATCGGGAGCAATGAGTGCCCGTGAGGCAGGTGTTTCCTTAGGCTTCTGTTTTTATATTGTGACAAATGATCTATGCAAATCAAAATGACAAAACTAAAACTGACAGGTGAGAAAGAATTTTTAGTTTAAGAGTTAAAAAACCTGTAGGTTTTGCACTCACTCTAATGCCAAGGCTGGGAATAGGAACTCCCTAAGTCTGGTCCAGAACTTTTTTCACTACACAGTACAGTCTCTCTCACAATGCACTTAATTCAGCTCCAAAAAGGGAGGATAAATTACAGTCTTATCTAAAAAGCAGCAACAGAAAGGCAATTAAGATTAGAATTTCAGTTTCCACATTTTAACAGGCTCAAACAAATCTGAACTCATCTGAGTTAATGAAGAATATAGTTCACTGGGAAAGGAGGGGTGAAATACTGTGAAGTTTTGGACAGACTTATTTTCCCTGCTTTGGTTTCTTAAATAATATTAATCAATGAAAGTTAAGTAATTTGATTTCCAAATAAGATACACTTCTAAAACTACACATTGATGGTAAATTTTTGTATATGTTTTCCTTGTGTATAATTAGCAAACTACTGGTATTGTCAAAGCTGGAAGGAAGATAGAGAAGCCACAATTATGGGGCAAAAGCCTTTCAGGGTTTTGCATACAGCTTTCACCTTTGGATGAAGTATACTCACAGGATGAGAAACACAAATGGATAAAAGTCTGGCTGCCTAGAGTACGTCTGCATTATGCACATTTCTGTATGTCATAAGATCTCAGTTTTCTTTAGTAGCCTACTCTTGCATGATTATTCAGTTTCACTTACTAATACCTAATACTGCTGTAACTTCAGAATTTGATTTTTTTATATTTTCATTTGGATTAAAAGTTTTCCATTTCAATTTATGTCTTCACGGGGATTTTCTTTATAGGTATTTCAATGCTACAGAAAATCAATTACTACAGAATATTTACAAAGTAATTTCAGTAATCAAGTGTGGTCATGACAGAGACTGTGTGATCCCTGGCATTTAAAAGCACCTCTGTGCTTCAGTGTACAGGTACCCTCTTTACATCCTTTTGCAAAGTTTGAGTTGATTTAGTTCCTGAAAGGCTTCATTAATTCTTTTTGAAAAAATACAGAAGTAGCTAATGTAATCAAACCACTATCAAAAACAGCAATCATGACACAGGTAAAACTGTGAAAAAAATAGGAACCAATAATTAGTTTTGCACTAAAAATACCTTGAAAAGTAGTTTTATTGAATATTTACAGAGGGAAAACATTCCCCACATGGCACTCCTATACCAAGTGTGTTCAGGATAGAGGGTTAAAACAAGCAGTTGGAAGAGAGGTTGTGAAGAATAAAGTCTTCAGTCAAGGCAACTTTTACAGCACCACAGAAAAGCAGGTGGAGATTCTAACAGCTTGCTGATGGAAAACTGAATTTTACTGCAAAATACCCAGGGACTAAGAAATTGGTCAGTCCACGTGTAGTGAGCATGTCTTTATTAAGATCTAGGGTAAGCTGGGTTAAAAGGAAATGGGTCACATAAACTGATTTTCCAGAGACTTTATCTACTGAGGGATAAAATTCTATATGTACGTGTTTTATCCAATATGTATCTTAATGTTTTAAAGCAGTGTTTATACAGTCTCTGTGTTTGGTCTTTAGGCATCCCATTTGGAATACTGAAACAAAACAGCATTCAATTTTCCTGGAATTGCATTATTTCACATTAATAAGGAAGAAAAGCAGGCAGAAACAGTCATCTGGGCACAGATTAAATTGCATTTTTATGAATACAGTTGGTACTGACAATCAAATGAAAAGAAGCATATGTAGGAATGTTTCAGTCTCATATCTGATTAGAGAAAGAAATAAAAATCTATCTAGTATATGCTGTGCAAGCACACACAACCCTTCTCTCTCTGATTTGAAGAATATGTCTACACTCTGGTCTCACACATCCCAAGTACATATGCTGACCCATGACTCATTGGCAAACTTCTATTTCTGTCTTCAAAACTAGATGAATAATTATTGCTTGGTTAATCAAGGATAATCTATTAATCATGGAACGTGGTTATGATTATTTATTATTGTTAGTCAAAGTTTAAAGTCCCTTGTGAAAAGCAGGCCTGCTAGCCAGGACACAAACACATCATGGGATTCTGCTTGAAGGAGTGGATTATTTACATGAAGAGGAAAACAATAGAGCCGAAGAGTAAACATCAGTCTGAGAGGAAAATTTCTGGTAGTTCTTCACTTCTTGTGATATTATATTATATTATTGGGTCCTAGCAACTGAAGAAAAGATTTGACATGGTGCAAATTCAAATAAAATGCAAGTGCAAGCTTTCAGCCAGCTATCTGGTGTGACTCACAGCCCAAGTTATTAACACTGAATGTATGAGAACACAGGTGGAAGTAGGAGCTAAAAGGCCAATGAGCACTCTGAACTTTCCCAGCATATTACAATTACAAAACCACATGTGTTAAAGACTGTGACTGTGCAAAAACACACAAAAAAAAACCCACAAAGCAAAATAAACCAGTGCACTTAAATGATTTTTAATTGGTGGTCTGTAATTTCACTGGATTCCAGTGACAAACAAGAGAGTGTTTCAGGTTTGCTTTGAGCCCAGAAAACCTTTGCTGACTACTGAAATTAGCAGTGAAAGTATTGAGTAAATGCTGTTAAACGTGGATTTTATAATGACAATATTCCACTGAAATCTTGCAGCAAATTGCATTTATTAGCATGTCTCCCTGTAGATTCAGGTCATTACTGGAGAATTCCATATGTTAGTGAAGGAAAAGGTTATAATAACAATGTAAAAATGACAAATATTCAAAGAATGATGATGAAGCAATAAAACCCAGCAGTTTTATGCCAGCAGTAGAGATAATGGAAGAAACTTATGTGTTATATCTTAGTTATCTAAAAATTAAATGCTGAAGTGTGTGAGCTAGGGATCTTATGTCCCTTTTACAGTCAGTGGAGATAAAAGACTGACTCCAAAGAGCAGTTCATCCAGTCCCAAGATAAATGTGTAGATCAGGACAGAGAAATCAAATTCTTTCTGTTGTGTATCTCTTCATTGACTTTAATGGGACCGTAGGAGGATTAACTCATATTTACACAAATTTATGCTGTATAAAGCACTAGATAACACTTTGTTAGAGTTTTATAGCCTGTTTTCACACTATCTTTACCTACATATTAAGTCTACTTGCTAAATATATGTGAGAGGTCTCATTCCTCTTCTTTAGGAAGTGAGGATTGAGTTGTTCCTCCATCCACTGAGGGAAAGGTCTGCAAGTCCAATAGGTCTGAGCGCTGACAGCTGTGACAGTGAAGCACAAAACATCAATATCATCTTTACCTACTATCACACAGCAACATAAAGGCTCAAGATCACGGATGCAGAGAAAAATGACATTGCAAAAGGACCTGAACTTGTCTTGACCACTCACCTAAGACCAAACTGCCAAATTAAAACAGAAGAGATTCATTTGGATAACTGTACCAAAACTGCTCTCTAATGTACATAGGCTTTCTCTTACCAGCAATAAACCAGAGGAAATCACACAAGATTTGAAAATCAGACAAGGTTAAGCAGGTTAGCAGCAATTAGCATGTCCCTGGGCTCAGAACACAAGTTGCTGTCTCACTGGCCTTTTGCAATTTGACTTTCTCTGGCAGAAATGATCTCACATGAAATTCATATAAAGTATTCTGAAAATCTAAATTGTAATGCCATTACAAGCATGAGGTCCTCTTTTTTTAGTGACACCCATCTATCTTATTTCTTATCTGGTAACACTACTGAAGGTGCATTTTTCAACATTAAAATCCAGGACGTTTTTTCATTTATGTCTTTTACTGTCTTACTTGAACTGATTTAAATAGAATTGTCCCTGACTTGTTTCTCAGTTTAAATGAGATCACTGTGAGTCTCGTTGTTCTACAAAAATGCAATGTTAAACACACAAGTCACTGGGCTAAAAACAACTAATGACAAGATCTGTGTGGAAGAGGGAATTACAGTCTTCAAGATTAAAGATTTATACAGGCAGCAAGAACACTGTCCCAGCTATGAAAGATAAATGCAAAACGTTTTTCAGGGTCTTACATAGCATTTGGAATCTAACCTAAGAATGAACTTCTATCTCCACCCCAAAACTTTTATTTTTTCCATCAGCCACTTTCTGGCAAATTTAGGAGATGTCTCCTTTTTAATCCATGAGTGATCAGATTTCTTTCTGAGGGCGTAAATGCTTTATTTCACTAAGGATGTGTGCTATTTATAAAATAGAAAGGCCTGATGCCACATAGATATTTCCTGACACATTTCCCTCCTCCAGTTTCTCTTCAATGGAAAGTAAGCCTCTGCCTTTCATTAAGTCCTTAAAAAATGAAATTAAAGCATAGGTTTAGAGATAAAGTAAAATGTAGCACTCAGAAACTGAGCCTGCACAGTACAGTTAGAAAATTATTGAGTAAATAGTAATGGGAGAGAAGAAGGAGAAAAATGGGGTCCAACAGGAGTGTCTTCTCTGGTGCTGTGTTCCCAGGATCATGCAGGATGCTCTGTAGTACCCGAAGTCCCAATATCAAACAGTGGAACAGTTTGTTCCAGCTGGCAAAACTCTAGAAGCAGCAGCCACAAGCTAAATGGAAGTTAAACTCTGCAGAGCAGAGCAGCAGTTGATGAAAAGACTTTTGAACACCGGTTTGTTTTATGCATTAGATGTTCCTCTCCCTGATTTCATAGCTAAACTGGTCCTTATAATGCCAAAGTATTGGAAGGGAAAGGGAAAGGGAAAGGGAAAGGGAAAGGGAAAGGTCCAGCACCTTCTGTTTGCTGCCACTAATGCCTTCCCATGCCCTACTGTTTTATTATTGCTGTCTTTTAGACTATACAGTCTTTCAGTCTTTGAGACAAGGACCCTCTCTTACGTGTTTGAAAACTATTACCTTGGGGCTCTTAAACACCAGGAGCACTGGACATAACAGCAAAAGGAGCTATTTTTCAAAATCTGAATCTCAGTGCATTGGACAGAAAGTGTGAGGAGTGAGAGTAACATTGGATGAAGGTATAAGGCTTGTAAAGGAAAAAAGGGAAGTGGAAAAAAAAGGCATTGTTTGACTGATCTTAGACTGATCTTAGTTTGTATCTTTTAAGACTCTAGGTTTTGAAGCACATAAAGCAGAAAAGAAGATGAATATACAGTCAATGTTATAAGTCAATGCTGAAGGCGAGAAATTAGGAGTAATTTTTCTGCATCAAATCTATTCAATACTAAAGGCTCAATCCTGAAGTGTGCAAGGGGAGGGCTGAGATTCTTTGTCCTCTGACCAAAATTTCATTTACTTCCTTTTTTTTTTGGAAAAACATTCCTCCTTCACTCAGTACAGCTGTGTCTGTGAACAATCTACATTTTCATTATTTTTTATCCAGAAGGGGAGAGATTATAGTATTGCTTGTGTGACTTTAAAATCATACTCTGTCCTGCCACAACTTCTGAGCAAAGTGTTAAGCACTGGCACTATCGCGAGGAAGAGATCAGAAGGTGTGATCTCATTTATATGAAGCTTTATAGCAATAGATGGGATACCTGACACTTTTCTCTAGCAGTAAATTTTCCTGCAGCTGACAAGAGTACAGCTGTTTTGAAAAGTATAGAACTGCTGGTTTAAACAGTTAAATGTTGCCTGACTGCTTAGTTTTTAAATTGTATATGATTCTTTCTTGCAGATATAAGCACAAAAGGGCATATACTTGCCTAATGCTTGAAAAAAAATCCATGCTTTATGGGATATCTGTTGCCAAAGCCTGCAGAAATCTCATGTATCACTATGGAAAGGTAAGAATCACAAACTGTTTCTAGAGCAATAAAAGGTTTATTTTATGTTCCATTCTCTCTAATAATGGCTGCTATTACTTCGAATGTCTGTTGGCAATAAAAAGGGGCACAAGATAATCTCCTTCAAATGTGCAAGTCCAGCACACAGCTTTTTCCATCAAATGTGCCTGCTTAGAAAAAAACTGCAACTACGTTGCAATGATGGCAAAAAGTTGCAGGAACACTGGATGTAGATCAGAGCTGAGAGTAAGAAAATAATAGACTTGTAAAAGTCAGTATGTGCACATAGAAACGGCATTCTACAAAACTCAGAAATATATATAAGGATATCCCTATGAAACATTTTTTGTTTAAATGGCACCTTTATGAATCAAATTTTTTGCAGGATCTGCTGTCAACAGCAGAGTATCAGAAAGAGGAAGGAACCTTTTTTGAAATAGACTCCATAAAATAACTACCCACAAACTAGATTTGTTTCAGAAAAGGGTAGGAACCTGAAAACATTTTTTTTCCTTTGCTGAGTGCATTTATATTGCAGAAAAAAAGAAGACATTTAAGTAAATTGTGAGCAATTTCTGTCAGCAGAATTAATTCTTCTCAAGTTTTTATCTAATTCTTTTCTTCCTGAATTTCATTGAAAAGCGAAGAATAGCAAGAAAAATTGTACATAAAGAAATGTGGCATGGGGAGAAAACATGGAAAATTTTGATCCTGTTTTTCTGTTTCAAATTCAACCCCAGCTGAAAGGGAAGGACAAGGAACCTAGGCTCATGCTTTCAAATGAAATACTTTTTAGAAAACAATCGGGGATTACAAAAAATTACAGCAAATTTTATTCTATGCTGGTGTCTCAATTACATACAGTAATACATATTACATATGTATATATATGCATTTTTAGGAAATTTAATATAACTTTGGAAAATTATGCTGTCTGCTTAATTTCTGGATGTATCATTTATTAGTCTAAATTCACTGCTATGATTTTTCTTAAATTGAAACATATTAACATCTCTTTTATTGATGGTATTTCAATTTTATACCTCCTTTGTATCTAAATCACCATTAAGACTTGAAGACTTAAACATACCTACAACAGCCTGAACTTTACAAGCTGGTTCTCAGTTTAACAATGTGTAAATGAAATTGAGTTCTGACTAACCAATGGACAGGTTAATAAGAGAAAGGCAAAGGATATTTATCCCATGTGTTTCCTCCACTAGTTTTATGAAAACATATTTATACCCAGGCATGTTTTTTAAAAGCCAAAGGTTCCTCTGCAGTTACCTGGATCTGAGTTCCAGCTGTAACCACCTGACTCATATTTCTTTGCAACAAAATTTAGAGTATATTTATTTCTGAAGATGTTTTACCCATATCAGCCAAACGCTCTGATAGGGTATATTACACCTTCAGAAAAACATACTACATTGTATTTACATGTCTGTCTTCTCCTTAAATAAATTTTTCCCTGGGTTTGAATGGAATCGCTGAAGTATTAGTGATGAAAACCAGAGCTGGGTTTGTTACTTCTCACAAGATCTACCAGATCTACCAAGACCTGTCCCACTCTCTAGAGTACAGTAATGCTGAGATGGCATCACTGTGTTCTTCAATTTCTTGTGCAGATAAAACATGGGCTTCTTCCTTAGGTCACACTTACCCTACCTGCCAATCTTGCCTCTAATGTTCAAGGATCTTTTCCAGAGGACAATTGATATATATATGGTCTTTATTAAGCTCCATATATCTTTATATGGAAATCGTACAGAAAGAGCTTTGTGAATACTTTCATTTCATAATGCATGAAAGTTAATTATTACTTTACATCTTTTTATGTATTCAGCTTATAAAAAACCCTTATATTTCCATATCCTTTGACTGTGTGAAATATTTGTATATTACAAATGCCTTCTGAAAAGGGTTTTGAGCACAAGGCTGGAATCAGTACTGGCCATTAGCATATTGTGGTAATGCAATCAAAAGCCATATGCAATTCTTCTCATGAATATATCGTGATCAGATGTCCTTCATTTAGCTAAAGAACAGTGTACAGTTAAACATACAGATGTTACCAATAGGAGCAGGTCAGTGGGCCAGAGTCAGACCTCAGGTTCATGGCAGCAATCAGACTCAGCTGACAGGGACAAACTGTAGTAATTTGCAAGACTAAGTTACTTTTTATTTGAAATTATGATTATGAGAGAATTTCAGTGACAATTCTGAATAGTTATGGATGTGGACCACTGTGTTTTCAACAAAGAATTCAAATTCTGTTGAAAAGCAAGAACTTTATAAATGCTTCCCTTATATCAGAAGTAAAATTCTCAATATAAAAGTAGTGTTCAGAGAAGTTTAATTAATATCAATATAAAAAAAAAGACAAAATTTAGTGATGGAGAATAGAACCAAATAAAAGGACTTTGTTAACTGACTGAAATACAGCAGATACCTGAGTTCTGGTCAATCAGTTCACTAAATTTGAAATCCTGGCTGTATCTCTGGTTTGATTATAGCTACTACACTTTCATATGAACAGAAGAATGTCCAAATTCAAGTAAAAACCCCAACTTAATTTCATTTGTTGGAAAAATATGAAGATTTCTTTATGAATCTGTTCATGTTTTTATCACATTAGGATCAGTGCTACTTGCTATTCTTATTCTTTTCACAAGAATGAAGCAAAACCAAAACAGCATTTTTGTTCTTCTTGTGTGTCATGTTTAAAATTAATTCATTAGCAGCTGTCAGCCCCCAAGGAAGAATGTCAACACTGATGAAGACAACATCTAAAGGTTTCATCTTACCTTCATTTATCTCTTGTCCCCAGAAGGTATGAATCCATAAAAAAAAAGAAACTCCAAAGTAATGACTGCTTTTGTCTTTTGTTTAAATGCATTTAGAAAGTAGTTCTGTTCAGGCATGAAAGTTGGCTCCAAATGTCAATGACACCTGTTTTTTTTCAACAAAAAAGAGCAAGGAGAGAAAGAGTTACAAGGCTGAACTTTACCACAGGTCTCTATGCTACTGTTCCCATGAAATATTACTTCCCAACAGAAATGCTGATCTGATTTATTACATCTGCAATAAAATGTGCATTCCTTAGTTACAGAATATTGCAGGAAAAATGCTATGTTTTTAAACATTTTAGCACAATATGAAGCAAGGCAGATATCTTAGGGAAATATTTATGTAAGTTGGTTGAAACCATGATATAGTTACTATGGTTATAGATTTTCACTGTAATTTTCATTCACTAACATATGCACATGATAAAACTAGAACTGATGAAAGGCCAGTACAAAGGCCCAGAATATATTCCTGGATTTACCTAGCAAGTTAGGTATTAAGCCTTTGAACACAGAAATTACTTAGACTTGGACACCTGGTCCATGGATAATCAGACAGATGCCTAAGTGTTCTAAACATTAAATGGAGACAATTATATGCTTTTAGAAGACATTTAATGCTTTTAGAACATGTTACATTCTTTCCCCTTACTGGAAAGAGAAACCTTACAGAAAATATGTAAGCATATGTAGATAGGAAACTTGGAGGAGGATTTTTGGAAATCACATTGTAACATTTATATATTTGCATTTTAGATGCCCTAAAATTCTGCTCAAGTGAAATTTAGACTCTGAAGCATCTCAATTGTCTAGAATTTAGTGTCAGATGATTATTTGTTCTTTTTATAGTACTTCTATTGATTTTAAAATAGTATTTAACAGAAGCAGCATTCATTTGCGGGACTGAGACAGGAATTTTGCCTTCATTCAGAGTTATTGCTGATGTTCTTACAGAGTTTTACATCATTAAATTGTTGCTTCAACATAATAGACAGAATAGTTTCCACTAACTTCAGTGGAAAATTTAATACACTGCTTGTGACAGAATTCAACATTTAATGGAGAATTCTGTCCTTTGCAGACAAAGTCAAGTGTTATACATTTAGGTAAAACCTACTTTGCATTCAACACCCAGTTTAGCTAAAAATTCAGGGCTTGTTGCTTGCATATATGCATGCAGTATTATATATTGTATTTGTTTTATATATGTACGTATAGTACTCCTGTTGAAAACATTTTGACAGAATGTGCTGATGCTAAAGATCTCCCCACTCGATTTTTTGTTCGAATGGGCCTCAGTGTTCCCTCTGCTGGAGTTACCAATTTTGACAACACCCAGTGCAGAGCATTAAAATGCAGCCTCCTGTCTTCCTCTGTCAGTGTTGGTTCCAGAGAAGCAGGAACATTTGAGTTCATGTGTTGAGGCTACAGAACTTTTCAGACTCACTGTTCTTGTCCACAGAAAATAGATAAAATTAACTGAAGTGACACATATAAAACATCCTGAAACTCGGCTGAAAAAAAGGTTAGTAGAAAAATAAGGTAGAAATTAGCAAATTATTAGCTGAAGTGTTTCATAAACATGTTGAACAAATAATTTGTTTCTAAAAGACCAATTTTCTTTTATTTTTTTTTTACCACTTCAGTTTTCAAAGTACTGCAATGTAAAACTTTTTAATGAGTTCTAATTTAATGAGTAACATTTCAATACAAGGAACGTTGCTGCAGTCAAGATACAATTGCGGGCTTAAGTGTCACATTTTCTGCTAAAAATAGTACTTATAATGTTTCTTTGCTGGTGCTGTAATAATACATCTTTGCTTATGTTTCAGTAGAGTAATTTTAGAATGTAATTTTAAAATGCTACTGTTCTTTACTTCCAAACCCAGGTATCTATGGTTATGAATATATACTTCCATTGAAAGCACTTGCAGAACTCTTAGAGCTTCAAAGGGCAGCATTTCTATGGATTATACTAATGCCATATGTATTGCCTTTGTTTTCTGTTTGAAACTGAATATGATACTAATAAAATAAAAACAATTTTTTGGGCTGTATCAAAATGAAGGTCATTGAAGAAAGGAAAATTCTTTGAACTAGCTTTATTTTATACAAGCAAGAATTTGCTGTATATTCGTCTTTATATTCTGAATTATTCATGAAGTTTGAGAAGAAGCATTTATCAATCATAGTCTAACTGGCCTCACTACATTGCTAATGTCACTTGGACTGTCATGGAAAAAAGTATTACTCAGGGTGAATACAAATGAGAGAATGAGACAACCTATATCCAGACATAAATTCTCCAAGACAGAAAAAGGACCCTTTACATAACTGGATGTTATTTAGCTGATTACTTTAAAAAAAAGTTTCCAAAAGCTTACTGGCCAAGACATTCTATAACGTCGTAATTTCTTCTTGTGCTTAAAACAATGGTGATCCCTGTAACTGATTAGTAAGAAATACAGACAAATGCACCTTGTTATGTAAAAGAGCCCTTTATTTGCCTGCTGTAATCCTACTTATGCATCTGTATGTAATTACAGAAGTGGCACCTAACTTTGAACTTTGAGTCCCATGAGAAGCACTGGTTCTCCAAGATGCCAAACAAAAATAAGCATGTCAAACACATGTTGGCACAAATACACCCTTTCTTCTCGTTGTGGATCAAAACTATCCATTTTGTTAGTGGCATCTGGAGACAAGGAAAAAATGCATTTTGAAGCCAAATTTATAATATTATGGCTCCAGTTTCTTCAGCAATATGTAATTCTACCTAACCCCACCTTTTTTTACCTCTTAAAATCTACTGATTGCATACTTAAATTTAAATACATCCAAAAAAATCTTATCCTGTACATTTATTAAGTTAAAGCAGACACTTTTTCAATATCTGTTTGATACTCTTACAAAAGTTTAATCTTGAAGGGGATGACAGTGGAAAATGGGAGTGATTTTTCACCTTTATTTTGATCCTTATTTATAATGTCTTATCCATTTATTTAGTTCCGCAAACGTAGATCTGTCTTTCTTGTCTGCTAATTTAAAGATATCTCTGTCACCAGAGTGGTATCATTTTCAAACTGTCCATTCTGTTGTGCTGATGGTGTTGTATGCCAAGTGTACCAGAAAACACAGACCCATGGTTACTGAACAGATTAATCTTAATCTTTCTGTAGATCTTTTTATTGTCCAGTATTCTCTAGAGGAAAAGGAAGATTAAATAAATCTCCCTTCTAGATAGGAGTGTAAAACTTGCACAGAAAATTGCACATTTGCAATTATTATGCCAAAACCTCCCCGTTTTTACTCTCTCCCAATTCTTTCAAGAGGATTATGTCTACCTTTGAAGTAGCTTTTATAAGGGTGGAGTCCAAAATGGGTTAAAGTTTATGCTGCTCCAACTTGAAGGATTTCTGTCTTTTTTATTACCTTCCCTAAGAAAATGTCCTGACATAACGGGCTTTCTTTCAGCATCATTAGCTCTTAACAGGTGGCCAGCATTTGCCACATGTTTTTAAAGCATAACCTCTTTGCAGAGGTTGAGGATCACAAGGAAAGTGCTACAGAAGGCTACATTTAAAATGATGCTTATAAGTGAAACGTTACTCCGGGGAACATTTAGAGAAAGCCAACAGTCCTGGGCAGTGGTTATTAAGGTGCTGCTTTGGAAATTGAACATAAAATGCACAATCACACAGTTGGTCACAAGAAAAGAGTACCTTAAAAGACCTGTACTAGCCACAGTTTTAACAAAGTGAAGTGATGTTGCCTCTCTACAACATTTGAAGATTGAAATCTGATTTTTTTCTTGCTATTTTACAGCACAGGGAATGTTTTGATAAAATATTTGGTAAAAATGGTCTATTTTTAAAATAAATCCTACTATGCAAGGTAAGCATCACCTTCTGTCTGGGTTCAGTACCTGTAAAGGGTTACTTACATAAAAGTTATTTATTGCACATACTTTGTTCTAGTGCTGCTTTTCATGTTTTCTCATACTATATGTAGTTACTACCCACGTGCTAATATTACCACCAGTGCCTACAGCCTCAATAGGGATTGCTGTTAGATGACATAATGGCTTCCATTTAAACTGACATCCCAACAACGCCTTACATCTCTATTGCCCTGCAGTCCAAACAGTCCTCCACAGAGCAGGGCTTCTTTACACAGATCACCTGCTGATGTGAACTGAGAAGCTGCCTGCTTGTTTGGCCGTGACTGATAGCTGTACACCACCCAGCACAACGTGGTAATTGTTCACAGAGTTGCTTAATGACACGTACAGAAATCTTAGCAAATTTCATTAAACCCGCACTAGTTATGTGTGTCTCCAGGGAGAAAAGGGAGGAAGAATTAATTCCAACCCTCTTTTCCCCAGGAGATCTTAAAGAATATTAGCTTTCTTGATAACAACAGGGACATAAGGAGTTTCAAGAGTTTTCCAGCTATTATATGCAATCAGATAAAAGCCAGGATGACAAGCTTATTGAATAACACCTTTTATTGCAATTTACAGAGAAAATCTGTATAGGATGATGAGGTTGACTATCTTATAGAAGACAAAGTATAAGACTCTTATCATTGAGCATGCCTTCCCAGTATATCTGAACAAATTGCTTTCTTTCAGCTACCAAAGAAAAAAAATTTTCTTTTTTTTTTCCTTTTTTTTTCTTTCAACTGCAATGAAATATGTCTGTTTCACTGGGTGAGTACATCCTCGCATGGGTGTTTCAGAGACTTCCCGTGACACAGTGTGCTGGCATTACAGCATCAGGAATTGTGGGAGGGAATGCCTTTGAACTTCCTTCTCTCTCGTTTGACCCTGAACACCTGCATCCTGGATGGTATCTCTCCAAGTTCGTCATGACAGTTCAATAGGAAATGGTGATCATAACATATTCACTGAAGTCCTGCACACCAAAAGGAAACAAGGGCAGGTCTCACATGAGCAATAGCTCTTTATGCTATGCTCTTCAAAAAAGAATAATGTAATTCTGTGAGTAAAAGAACTTATATACTTGGTGTGAGTTTAACACAAAGCAGTGTACTGTCTCTGTTAGCCTTTTTTTGGCAAAAGCTGTCAGTTTGCTTAAAGAATATAGCTGCGTGTAACTATAGATTTTACTTTTATATGCATTATATATAACTATATACTTTTTTGAATTAAGGCATATATAACTTTAAAGGTAAAGTCCTTTATGCTTCATGTGAAACATGCCATTAACTCGAGAATTATTTATCATCTAGTAGATCTGATTCCAGTTTCTTGCTCTTCTGAATTTGGAAAGTGCATGTAAGATTTCTAAGGCTGATAAAAGGAAATTGCACAGGTAGTTAAAGTATCCCATTGGAGCAGGAAGTGAACATGAACAGGTCAAGGAGAAAATACAGGACAGATGGATAATAGGACTGACTTTCGCCCAAGGGGGCAAATATAAATTTGGATGTATGCACTGAGTGAGCTGGAGAGACAGAACATTTGTCTACCCTGGCAGTCTGAAATTTTCTAGTAAAGTAACCACATGTCTGGCCAGAGAAACTTCAAGGTGAATGACACAGTAAATGACACCTGCCAAGATCCTCAATCATTCTCCTGAGGTTCAAAGTTCCCCTGCAGTGGTTTGATACTTTCTTTGCTTTCAGGGACTGAGCTTCACTGATCATGAACTGCCCCTGTATAACTGTCTAATGCTTTTTGAAGATTGTAGGATACTTTTGATTCATAAAGGAATAATTCACTCTTCAAATGTTCTAAAATGATCGAAACTTTAAAACAAGATAAAAACATTTTCAGGATGTTTTCTGATAAAGGACATTAGACAAAGCATGAATACTTATTTCATGATAAATGAAGCAAGAAACAAAAAAGTGTCCCTACTATTTCTAAGGATAAGTAACTTGCACTCAATCTGTTAAATTTTAACATTATCAAAAATATTAAGATTGACAAAACACCGCAAGAAAACCAGTGTCCTTTTGAACTTGTTATTTAAAAGCTCACTATTTTAAAAAGGATAAATACTTAGCTTGAAGAAAATAAAATAATAAAGAACAGTTGTATTTCATTTTTTCTGACCAGAATCTTCAGTTATATAAATATAGAAATTATAGAAATACCTGAATCTCCTCAGGTGTGGAGCTCTGTTTTAATCTAATCTTCAGTCCAACCTTAGCTCACTGAGTAAAGTCTTTGCAGACTTTTGTGTGCTAATTATAACCCTTCAGAAGCATTACCTAGGTCCAGGGCAGTCCAAACACAGAAACATACAATAGAACAGTGGATGTCAGTGTACAGTTAGATTATACGGCTGGATTAATCCTTTGTCTTCTTGCTGCCAAATGGGCAAAATTCTACCTTCCCCATCCTTCCCATGTTTCCATGCTGAAACTATTCATATTTCATACTAACAATGGATATGGGCACACAAAGTTGAAATTTACCTTAGTAACTTACATTTTAGTGTTATGGTTATTCCTTGTATTTAATGGATTTACAATAAAATGAGCCAAAAACACTTTTCAAAGTTCCAGCCAAAGGATTACATAGCTTCAGTCCCATGCACACTCTGAGAAGAGATTAAAAAGAGATGTTCATAACATGAGGTAATTCCCCCCACAATGGTAACCCTTAATTAAGAAAGGGGTAACAATGAACTTGCGAGTTTGCACTGAATAGTCCAAAGGAAGTTTGAGATATTACCCAGGTCTAAAGGAAGTTGAGATATTACTGAGGAAATTGAAAAGTTACTGTGCCTGCTCCTGCTCTGCAGGGTGTGCATGGATCTCCCAAGGGTTACTCGGAATTCACACAGAAGGTTGGGCTGCTGCACTGAGTTAGGTACTGGGATATGGCTTGACTGAATATGGGATGGGATGAGCATTTAGATGTTCAGATCAAGGAAGACAAATATCTCACATGTCTAAGTAGGATAAGGGAAGATTTTTCTGAACTAGTCCCCTGAATACTGCTTTCTTCTATTCCTTGCCAAGAATGTCTCCTGTGAAAGTCATTGAAAGCAATTTGTATAGAAGCTGTTTTGGTTTTCCAATTATTTTAATCACTATCCTATTGAAATTACTTAAATTTAGGATTATTTTAGAAAAACTGTAGCCACTGGGAGAGAACTATTTTTAAAAAATATTTTCTGCTTCTCTCTGCTTCTCTCTTTTCAGAGATTAAATTTAGCTTCCCTCAGGTATCTTTCTCTGCAGCTGATGGCATTCTAAATACCCTGTTCTGGAAGGGAAAAACCTGAGAGAAAAAAACCCTGCAGGGCAGCCATGAGAAGCCGAAAAGTCCTTGACCTATTGTAAGCTCCACTCAGCAACAGCCAAATCATCAGTGTGGTATCAGCCTTATTCTCATCCTAAATCCAAACCACAGCACTGTGCCAGCTACCAGGAAAAAAATTAACTCTATCTCAGACAAAACCAGGACAAAACCTCTTCACTCCTCTGTGATGAATCAGAGAAGGTCTCAGCCATTTAACTGGTGTTCTCCTGGAGTTTTACCTGTGACACATTTCTGTGGCTTCCCAATCCCTATGATTCTCTCTGGGTAAGCAAACCAGCAATCTTTAATCAGGGCATTTATCTTTTTCTTTCATACCACAGCTATGTTGTCCGTATGTTTACCTCATCAGTATTAATAGGAGCTTTGTGACTATCTTGGAGATATAATTTTTTTATCTATTGTTTCTTTCAGACTGTGATTTCCAAGTACTTCTCAGAGATGTTCTAAAAGCTCTCTATGAACTCCTCCATTCTCTATCCAGTTTTATAAGGTCTTATAATTTCTGCGTATATCAATGTATTTCAATAACACTGCTTGGTTTATATCTCACAAATTAAAAGTTACCCAAAAAAACATTCAGGATAGAGCCTTGAATAATACAGAGTTGGAAAATTTGCATAATTGAAATAGCCAGACTTTACAAATATTCCCTACAAAAAACACATTTTGTGATGAATTCAAATGCAGCTAGTCACTAAGAACCATTATTAAAAAGCCTGTTCTGATTAACAAAATACATCTATAGTCTCTGGCACATTCTTACTGTATTACAGTAATTAAAATAGTAATGGAACACTGATTAAACTTGAAAAAATGAAAGACTGCCATAACACAGAAGCTGAAGTGAAAGGCTAGTCATGAAGAGCGTAAAGCTAATAGAAGTTATATTGCAATTACAAGTGGAAAATAAATTGCAGAAGAATTATCAATGTGATTTACATCTAATTAGCAGCAGAGGTCATCATGCTGCTTGAACTGGCAAGATAAAAGGTAACATACATCTATACTACAGGAGTTAAACCAAATAAAATGCTTTTTAAAACGTAGAAGTTTTCAAGGATTATAATTTATGTCTTCTATTTTAGAACTTCCAAACGTGGCATGTGTTCCCTGAAAACACACTCTAGCTACAGGCACTAGAGGTAGAAAAAATAAATATAAAAATGTAATGTGTTCAAAGCCTCATTGTTTTTAAACACTGAGAAATTACTACTAGGGTTTGAAGGGCTTTTTAGACATTTTATAGCCAAATATGGACTGTCAAGCATGATTTGTCCATTAAATGTTTTAGGTGTTAAGAAATTTGCAAAGAACCCATCTGGAATCAATAACTACACCTCTTCAACTAAAAATAATTTTTTTTTTTTGTTATCAACTGTGAATGCATTATTAAAGTTTGAAATTGCTCAATTGTTTTGACACTTTTTTATTATTATCTTTAAAGAAAATTCCACCCAGTATGAATATCATACTTACAACTCTTTATGTCTTGCTCTCTGTAAGTCTGCATCAGTCTATCTATGTTTCCCTCCACATGCTTTCAGACACTAAGGGAGAGAAATTATAGAAATAAAAGGTTTTGCATTGGAATATTACCTCACAGAGCCCTGGAACCACAGCAGAAACTGGGGTTGAGGAAGCTCTGGAAGTCATCAACTCCAGCCCTCCAGAAGAGGGTTAACATCCCAGTAGGATCTGGTGACTCCCACCCTCATCCATTTGAGTTTAGATTTTCTCTGGCACAGATGACTTTCTGCTGACTGAATCCAACTGGACTTTTGCTGTTACTTGAACCAAACAAATACATCCCCCATTAGCCTTCTCTTACCCTGGCAGCTCACTCATTCTCTCCTGCACTATGTATTGCCCTAATATTCACCACCTGCAGGTGAATCTCTCCTTTTGAGCATCTTCTCACCCACATTCTGCACTGACCTGGGTCTGCAGGGCTCTTTCTCTCACATATTCTGTCCTCTCTCTGGCTGTAACTGCTGTGTTGTTATATGGGCTTTTTTCCCCCCTGCTTAAGTTGTCCCAGAGGTTCTATCTCCATTGCTGATGGGCTCAGCCTTGGCCAGCAGCAGATCTGCCTTGAGCCCTCTGGCACTGGCTCCCTCAAACACGGGGAAAGCTTCTGCCACCTTTTCACAGAAGCCACCGCTGTAGTCCCCCATCCCACCCCACCAAACCTTGCCATGCAAACCCAATACAAATTTACACTGTCACATGAATCTGAAAATAGTCTTGTCTGTCAAAACAGTTGTTTACATTTTTCAGTGAAAAACACAGACATCTTCTATTTTCTGGATTAAAAAAAAGAGGTCAAGCAATATATCAAAACTACCTGTTAGAGTATCTGAGAAAAATAGCTTCAAAAGAAACATGAAAAACAGAGGTCCTAATTCTCTTGTGGGTGTTTTCTACATCATAAATTCTGCAGTAACCCTTACTCCAAAAACTCAAATTATTTGCATATTAATCTGAAGTACATTTGACCTTAGACATCAGTACTCTTTAATGTACAAATCTGCATTCTGCTTCTCTCTTTTCAATACAAGCAGCCTAACTAAAACTTATTGGGCATCGCCTAATACGTAGCTGGAAGAGCAAAATTTAAGAAATAGGTTCTGTACAACAATGCTGACAAGAGAACGTATTCTAACTTTTTGTTGCTGTATGTCTACTAGAGGGAATCCCCTAGGATACACAAAAAGTGCTTTGAATTATGAGAAACATCTAATTGTAACTACTCTTAAATTTCATTGAGTATGGTAAGTGATAGGTATGAAGATCAAGGTACCTAAGTCAAGATTTAAAGAGCTTGTATTTTAAAACTAGAGCAAAAAGTAAAGAATGTCAATACATCACAATTTTGGTTTTACTGTTTTCCTCTTGATTTTCACTGCTTCTCAATAAATAGTCACTGTTTCTCTATAAATATTCAATCTAATATATTCAACCAGTAGCTATTTTCCCACTTTAAATGTAAAAGACTAATGTGTTTTCTTGAATTTCTTGTTTCTTGTACATTTTTTTCACATGCACATACAATTCATGAAATATTCATACTGTATCCGACACATTCATGAGAAGAACAGAATCCTACCATATGTTTAAAATACATTATAATACAAAAGGTCATGAAAAGTTGTCAGTTTTTTAATACTGTCACTTTTTAAAATGTGTGCAGTACATTTCACCAGACATATAACATATGTGGTATATGGAAAACTTACATTGTTTCCTTATGGGTATCTCTGCACTCAACAATCTTCAAAAAGATGACTCAAATGACTTAAATGTAATAGATTAGGATCATTTTACAGACTGGCTGGTAGCATTAGGAACTGGAGCAGACACAAATGGACCGCTCCATAAAGTGGCTGAAATTACAGCTGCTATAACTTATAATGGGACCCCAGGAATCTCTGTGAACCACTTCTCCCATGAAGGCCAAACGCTGCAAGTCACTTTGTATCAAGTCTTTTTAGACAAGAACCAGGAGAAATGAGATAAGGACTACTGTAGTAGGGAAGCCCAATGCTCACCACATTTCAAAGTGCCAGCCCTCAAAAACAAAGATATCTCAAAGGACAGAAAGCTGAAGTATTTTAACTTCTGTGCAAGAGAACAGCCTTGCACCTCCATGAGAACCAAGGTTCAAATATGACTCTGCAACACCTTGTTCCTCACTCTAGTCCTATGTAGGCAAGTTCCTGTTTAAGAAGAGCACCAGACCAGAGTCACTAAAACCCTTGGCCACCATCATTTTATGGTCTCTATGGAGCACCACTGCCCTCTTCTGGGACTCACCCTTTATAGGGATGTACAGCACTCTGGGTATGGGCCCCATATATTGACTTCATTCCCTCTTCTCATTTAGAGACTTCTTATCTGGTGTCTTGCTCCTCTTGGATTCCAATACAAGTAACTGTCTGATTAGAACCAGCTATTTCCATAGTTCCCAGTTCTATTTTCCCTAAATTGCCTCATTATCAACTGCTTAATTGTGTAATTGATTTCAAATACTTTAAATTACCAGTCTTGCTTATTTAATGTTTAATTACCTTACTTGTTGCAGAGCTGATTGCCCTCACAGTTAGTCATTTATTCCCTAATAAATTTCTCAGTTGCCTATTTTCTTCAACCCACTGTGTTCTATCTTCTAATGCCAAGTCCCTGTCCTTCTTCTGTACTTAACAACTTCCTTTACTGCATTCCCATGTGTTATTTTCTTCCTTTTTTGCTTTTTCACCAGTGTAATTCTGGTCTTTGCTTGCTCCACTGAAAATATTTTGCTAGCTCTCAAATTTACTTTTTCACTGTCTGAGAATAATTTGTTGTGACCTCTGTAGCATTCTTGAAGCAACTCTCTCATTGTTAACTCATTATTGACTTTGATGACCTTCCCAGAACTTCCCTATTCTCATTATACAGTCTCGAGAGATTATACTCTTGGCAAATTTTCTTCTTGTCTCCATTAGATTAGGTGCTTCTATCTCTTTTCCAGGATCTAATTATCAGGGGATTTCTGAATGCCAGACCATAAAAAAAGTTTGACAATCAAAAAAATTGTTATACTTTTTTTTTTATGAGCTGACAAAGTTTGGCCAAATTTTCCATTTCCTTGGCAATTACGAGTTGCAACAGCAAAAACTATTTGCTCTATGTGCTACATGGATTTCAGAAACTTAAAAAAAAAAGCACTTCAGCAAATTTTGTACAGGATAGAAAGCTAAAATAATATAAAATGGAAGATTCTCACATAGCTCTATAATTAATTAAAATACAAAGCAGAGTGAAGGATCAGTTTTCATAATGAATAAAAATTACATGTTGATTTCTGTATGAAAGTTTGTGTCTTCCTTTGTGGTTTGCATATATTCAGAAACTATGTGCAGAAAGAAGTGACTGCTGAGATGATAAAGTTTACTGATGGTACTAAATTATTCAGGCCATAAAGACAAAAGTCTGTGGAGCAGAACTGCACAAGACCCTTACTAGAGAAAGTGACTGAACATTAGAATGGCAGACAAAATTCATTGCAGATGGATGCACCAATTCATTAGCAGTGCACATGAGGAAAACAATTCTGACCTTGCTAATAAAGTAATGGTCTATTGTCCCCCAGGGGCAAGATCTTAGAAGTATGATATGTATTTTTATGAAAATAAGGTGTCAGTGATGAGAAGTAGGCAAAAAATATTGAAGTTATTAGGAAAGAGATAGAGAATAACCAAAGAGAAATCCTTAATATAAGTCTAGTTAATGCTCAAGTTCCCTCTTCCTGGAAAGACGGAAAAACTAGAAAGACTAGGAGAACATTTGCTAGAAAGAAGAATGAAATAAAGTAAAACACAAGCAGTAAGACAAACCCCAGCATGGCAGAAGTATATAGCAAAAAGGATGAGGAAATTCTGGAGTCACTGTTCATTGTACTAAAATGTACATAAAATGGCTTTTGACATAAGACAATTGCTGGCTAAAGAAGTCCCTGATACAAAACTTGCTTAAAGCTGTGTGACTGTTTTGGAGAAATACTGTATTCTCCTGTAGGCACCTGTGAATTAGCCATTAATGAAGTACTAGGTACTGGCCTAGATGGATTTATAATCTAACCTGATTTAACTTGTACTTACATCTTGAAATGCTTCCTCATCCTATAATATAATTAAAGTTGAAATTTTTGGATTTGAATTTCATAGATTCATTAGTAATATATTTTCATTTTTTCTGGTTAGTTTTCTTTCTTTCTTTTCATTTTCTGTTTGGATTAGGATCATGATTTGCAGGAAAAAGCATAAAAATGCTTCATATTTTTATACCTGACTACATTTTGTGATCACTTCCTTTTGTGAGGCTAATCAAGGACAGGATTCTATAAATATCAAACAAAGGTAGCTCTGCAGAGTGTTTCTTTTTTCTTTGAGATACCTAGGTTGGATTTTAAGACTTAGTTCCAGGCCTAAAGTGTTTGTGCTCTTGATTTTGAAGAAGTCTGTAGAACCCACAGCTATTACTGAAGTCAGTCACTGCTGTGGGAACTTAGGCCTTCTCCAAGTAGGTCACTGGATATTATTGATTTAGCAGGGAGAGGCTGGTCTAAGATACCAGTTCTATTAATTTTCTCTAAAGTTAATCTTCACTATTCAGCTTTTTTTTTTAATGTTCACTTTTCAGAGTTTCCTTGCAAAACATATACTAAATATTTGATTCTGCTCAGTAATTCATTGGTGTTTTCTTTAAACAAAGAATTCTGAGCTCCAGCTAAATTGCATAAATAGTCATCAAAATCATCATTACCTGGTGATGCCAAATGCAGTTTAGGAATAAAGAACCATAACATATTAGAATAAACTCTGCCCTCTATAATACTGTTACAAGCCTGCAGTATTTCTGCTGGTCTCAACTTGGATATAAAACAGACCAAAATTTTGTCCAATTAATATAATGATAATATTATAGCGATGAGCTCAGGAAAGCTTCACATTTCAACACAGCTCAGTGCAAATGGATGGATAAGGCTTATGTTGATTATGAAAGAATTAATTTTAAGAACCGTACCTGAGACCAGGTTTCTGCGTACATGGAAATTCTATCCCCCATTTCCCCACCCCCCTCAAATCACTTACAAGTTTGTATTTCACCTCCTCTTTAATGGAAAACTGCTTTAAATAATCCTGGGTTTAAAAACCCAAAAAGATTTATAAACCAGGACATTAAAAAGGGACATATTTATTCTGTTTAAAATTGTAATTACTAGCAGATTGTCTAGAAACATGGTAACAAATACGAATAATTATGAAGGAACAATAATTAATTTTAATTTTCTTGTCCAAGGAAACTCCAGAAATATATAGCCATTTTTTGTACCCATTTATTCAGTCAGCAACCTGAAGATGCTCTGTCCTATGTGACATTGCTATCCCCAGCTGTAGACTCAGCAAAGTTCACTGTAATGACTTTGGCTTTCTAAGACACATACTATTTTTGATTAGTGAATCTATTTCTGAGCTGGTCTGGAGCCAGCTGAAAGATAAGGACAATCTTTAAGCCTGATCCATAATGAGAGTTATGGCTCAAAACTTGCCTTTTTGGTGAGTTTCCTCCATTGTTCCCAGGGGAAGAAGCAGTCACAGATGGTGGTTCCAATCAGAAGCCTTGTCCCTACAAAGGTCCCATGGATACCTTGTCACCCAGGAAGAACTGGCTGTGTATTTAAATCAGTTCCAAATAAAAAAGCTTCAGAGAAGAAAGGACCTTAAAAATGTTTTAGCTTGCAGATGCATTCTCTGAAGCATCTTCTGATATTGAGATAATCAAAATTATCATACTTCAGACACTCTTTATCTCACTTCTCGATGAGGGAGGAAGGAAATTCTAGAACAAATTGTGTGTAAAAATGGAGTGCTGACACACATATTAAAAGACAGAAGGAACCAATATGACATCATCCAGGAAGCTTTAAGTGACCTAAATTTTTGTTCTCAAAAATTAAACACCGGTGCCCAATCATTGCAATTATTATATGGAATCCCTTAGAGGAAATAATTTAACTGTAGAAGGTTTCATGAAGGTTTCATTCAGTTAATATGTATGTGCGAACCAAAATTGAAACAAGGAGAAAATCAATACTTCAGTTTTGACAACATATATGAACTGAAAGGGATTTTCAGTTCAGGACCTCTTTGAATTGAAATGTGCATTTTTTTCAAAGTCCATTCTATCTTTTAGGAGTGAAAAATGAAAACAAACCTAGCAACACAAATGTGCAAGACACGATTTCTTCTGTACTTCTAGATGAACCTGGTCTGGAATTATGGCAACAGTTTTAGGCCTTCTCTGATATACCCGGTCAAAGGTGAGAAGCTTTGAGACAGCTGCCTCATCTGCCCCAGGTCCCCATCAGGGCCAGTGGGGACAGTCACTCCCTTCACCCTGGAGAGCCTGAATCACTAATGTCCTATTTTATGACTTCACTAGCTGCTCATTTTAGGCAGGATTGAATCAGGCTGTGATGTCTTCAATATATGGAAATAATTAACTTGTATGTAGGAGGTGAGAACTATTTCACAAATTCCCATCTCATGTACCATGTCAGGAAGTCCATTGTAATGATAATTTTGACTGTTTCCAGTGGTAAAAATACTTAGCTAATATAGTGTTTAACTACCCCACATACATAAATGGATCTTTATTTTACTTAAAAGTTTCTTACTGTGTTTCCTTGATCTCATACTTTCAAGAAAAAGAAATTAGATTTTTGAAAGTACTTATAAGCTTTGCCCATCTCAATATCTGACACTCAAAAATCAAAATAATGAAAGAACTTCTATTTTTCACTATCCTGTTCAAGGGATTATTCTTTTCTTTCACTTGATGACTTTCCAGGCACAAGGCAAAGTCATCTCAAAGTGAGTGGCTGTGAACAAAGCTGAGAATCGATGATGAAAAGTAATTTTCCACAGTAGATGCTGAATCATCAGGCAGCTCTGTTGAAGTTTGGAATTAACTGGCAAAGTATGCCTAAGTGCATGAAACTTGGGGAAAGTGTCTATGCAGTTGTATCTGTTCAGTACTACAAATATATATTTAGTTACTTTGAAAAGTAAATCAATTTAATCAGTGCAAGTAATAATAATACCACTCTATACTGGAGATGATGTGTAGAGTAGCACTTTCTGGGTTTGGTTTTGGGGTCTTTTTTATATAGTAGAAATTTTAAAAGAGTTACACAAGCTTTTTTTTTTTTTTGCCTCTCCACAAATCTTTGTACTGGGATAAATACCATGGGTTCATTGTGATTGCTCACGCTTGAAATGACATTTTGCAAGGTGAGGACGAGGACTTGGCAATGAATCTTCTCAGCCTTAGTTTACCTACATGGGTTTACTAAGTGATTTACAAAAATTCTTCCCTATTACTGCCAGCCAGTGTCATTTTGTTTGTAATGATAACTGAGTCTTTTTTAAAAGATCAAATAAGAAAAAACATATAACTTAATAAGAAAAGTCAAAGTTTTCTGAAAGCCATTGGGCAATACACAAAAGGCATTTCCGTCTTGGAAAAAGATAATTTCAGCTGATTAGTAAAAGATTAACTTGATCTTGGTATTTAGGTTAAATTAATTTAAAATGCTAATTGTCTTTGATGCAGCAATATTTTGCTTCTGTTTGTGAATTTTTATTGGAAAATGGTGAGTTATATACTTGGATTTATGTAATTTTATTCATCTCTAATAATAAAAAGCTTATGTGCCTCTGTCTCTCATGCTCATTATAAGTAAACTAAAGTATTCAGTATGTGACATCATTCTTTTCCAATTAATTCTGCTGGATCCTTGTGCTGTGGTAGATTTTATTCCTTTACTCTTCTGTATAATCTTAATTCTTTTCTTTAATTTTCTGATTTAAATATCCTATGTATTTTCTTTCCTTCTTTTTCTTCTTTATGCATCTTTTTTTTTTTATCCTTATTCTCTACTTTACTCCTTGCTTACAGAAGCCTAAAGTTTCATGCCGTGTGCACCTGAAATACTCTGCCTGTAGTTGAGATCATTCTCCTTTTTCTTCAGGTTCCATCTCAGCTTCCTCTACATTTCCTATGTCCTTCCACAGAACCCAAAATGTTCATGTCTCCCTGTCATTCATTCCATGCTTTTTCCTCTTCTTGCACCCTTTACATGTAAGGTGTAAATGAATCTCTCTGATGTATGCAGATAAATCTTGACAGACAGCTGATGAAACAATAGATGATCACCTCAGCATTTTCTTGTTACTGAGAACACTGCATGGGTCATACAATTTTTGTTTTCTCGACTGGTGTTTTTTGGGGCTTTTGTGGAATCATATTATCACACAGCACCTTCAGAGGTGTGTCTTCCAGGGTATGTGACCTAAAAGAAACAGAAGAGCACCAAAACTTTGTGTGTTGTTGCATATTTTGTGCTTTAGTTCTCGTTAAGAGTCACCATTTAGTCACTTGCAAAGCCTTCCCAGTCTCTTCCTTTCCTTCCTTGCCATCATAATCAGTTTTGAGGTCTGAGGTAAAGTAAGGAGGTGGATCTGGGTGTCTGTAAGAGGAGAGTTATGGAGATCATGAGCCAGAAATGGAAAATGGAAGGGTGATAAAAGCTGACAGATTAGCACCCTTTGTCACCCATTGGCAAGATATTTAAAAGCACTACAGTGCTTTCCTCTCATGCTGTCTCTCATCTCTAGGAGCCTTTCCTGGAAATAACTAGAAGGCTCCTGCACTGCTCCCCTTAATACTGTCTTTTAAAAATATAAATTATTAAATTATACTCTATTCTCAGTGGGCTGCCACCCTTGTTAAGGTATTTGGTGTCATTTCTTTTTTGTACTTCATTGTTTTTTCACTCACATCTCTCATCTTTTGCTTTTCATCTGTAAGATCTTGGCTTTGGGTTTACAGGACAGCAACCACACTGGGGTCCTCAACTCTGACTAGCAGCAATGCCTAAAATAAAACAGTTTTCTCTTTCTGTACCAGAGAATTCAGAAGTGGCAGCAGAAATATGGAAAGTGCTAAGTATATAATAAATCTAAAATAAACTTGGTGGTTGAAAATAACAGTATCATGTAAAAACAATACATACAAGTAGAAGATAATAATGGACTTTATGGAAATGCAGTTTTGCATATAGAAATAGTGTAGTTATGCCACTGTTAGGATAGAAACCAGCTGGAGCTTCCTGAAAAGCAGTTCAACACATTTCTAGGCATAATGTTGTTTCATAAAGCTCTTAGTATTCCTCAACATGTCAGTAGCTCCAGAAACACAATAAAATGGAATACACTCAGAGGTAATGCACGCAGCACAAAATTACATTCCAAGCTTCAAGTAGTTTTGTATATACATAAAGTGAGCTACAAATGAAACATTGGTTCAGCTTTATAAGAGTACATAAAAAAAAAGTTGTTACTTAAAAGGCAAAATGGTCCAGAAAGCTTTACTGCCACCATAATTTATTATAGAATTAATCTATTATGTGTTTGCACCAGGTCAGGCCACTAAAGGAAACCTGTGTCTTATCGAAATCAGATTGAGAAGTACAAATCGAGAATCCCTAATGGAGCACTAAGCACACTTCAAACAGCCAGCCATATGGACTGTGTTACAGCCTGGGGATGGTTTCTTTTGAGCCATAAACTTCAGCAGCAGAGTGTGGAAGACTCTTTATTTGATATAGGGTCTTCAAGAACAATGATGCATTTAAAAAAATAAGTTAATGCTTGGCTCTGAAGTCAAGGATTCAGACCTCCTCCTGAAGACACCTCCTTCCTATTTCCTTCCTAAACCCTATCCTTTTAAATTGGGTCTATTTCAAAATAGCTTTTGCAGATAATGCACTAAGCTTCTGAAGTTAAAGTGCTTAAAGAGGAAAGCCTGTCTAATCGTAGCATGTGAGACCAGAGATACCATATTATCAGTCAATACCCACAAGAAATTTGTAAGGGGGCAGGTTCATTCCCTGCATGTGCACAAGTAGCACTATTTGAAGGTCTGATTCCACGATTAATATGCTTATGGACTGTTTTGACTTTTATCCATCTACAAAATGTAACCTTCATTCTAAACCAGAGTGTTTATAGCAGAGAAATCATTTTTCTGTGAAACCATGTCAGCATAGTGTGTACTTGTCCTAGAAAGGCACCAGCATCCCATTCTGGTAGCTGGAACAAAGTGCCTACCTCTGACATAGATTTCTGTAGGAAGTTAAGCAAATTGCTTTCATCTATAGATACACTGTCACTGGAAGGTCACGTGGGATCTGACAAACTACCTGGATAAATGCAGCTCCCTATTGATTTCCTATCTGTGTTGTGTGTGCACCTGGAAATCTTGCACTCAGTTTTTATTTTCCCTTGTGCTGTGTCTAGAAACTGAAGACAGTATTTTCTTTCTTCAGCTTCTTACCTAACTAATTTATAAATTTTTCAACACAACAATTGTTTCCAGCTGAGAGACAAAAATAGATCATATTATTATATATATATTTCTAGATGTATTTCTAGATATATTTTTATATATAATGTATTTTATTAATTTTAGTATATTATTATATTTTTCCCCATCTCACACAATTTTACAAAAGTAACTTTTATACATAATTCTTTTTCACATAATTGAAACTTATCTTTTGAAATTTTTATCCTTTACTTTAAGTAATACCTTTATAATAGTTTTTGTTTCTGTACTAGCAACCAGTTGTAAAATTATTCGTGGCATAATATTGAAATTAGAAATTCTTTATTGTATTTGTTCTGTATTTACATTATAAAATAAATTAAGAGACATACAAAATTAGAAGTTGTTCTAATATTCAAGCTGATGACCTCCACAGTTTTATCCACAGTATTTATAATAGATGAATCAAAAGAGCTGGTCTGTTTTAATAAGAAATTCAGTGTGATGAGCTAATTACTTGGCCAACATATGTCTTTGTCTAAAACATTATCCAAAAAACTCAGTCAGGAAGGTTATCTTTGATATCAATAAAAAAGGACTTCATCATTACAATAATTCCACTGCATTATATTGTTATCTTGCATTTGGTTTTAAGAGAAATATTTACAATTGTGATAATTTTGATTTGCACTGGTTAAACAGATTTCTCCAGAAATTTCAGTATTTAAAGAATATCATGTGCACTAGCTAAACAGCAATTTCAGTGTGATATGGTGGTGAAAATTATATTTGAATTATATGCACTTATTACAAAGACTGATGCATAAAACTACTCAGTAGTGCAGCTGAGAGGAAAACCCACTGCCACTTGGAATTCTCAGCTCAATGCCTTTCTGTAAAGAAAAGGAACCAAGTGAGATGTCTTAAACAGTGATAAAAATCCTACAGGGACCCTATGTGTTTAGAAGACCTTGTAGAATAATAACGCATAATTAAAAGCATGTTACTTATAGCTGGTGTATCATATACTGCTTTTCTGTGTTATAATTGTTTTCTGAAAAGATCAAAAAATCAGCATGTTGGTATAATGATAGTGCCTTCCAGCATTTTCTTGAAGTCTAAATCAAAAGATAATGAATATAAAAATGTACTCACACTGTATGAAACTGTCACTAATTTTCATCCAGGATCTTTTAATCAATATGTTTAAGCTAACATTTAAATTCATTTTCTACTTTTCAAAATATTGCCTTTCCCAGTAAAGAAGAGAGTTTTACCTTGAGGAGTAGAACAAAGGAAAAAAAAAAAGAGACACCTGTAGTAAAATTTTCAAGTGGCAGACAAAAAACAATTGATATTTCCTGCTGTTTTCTACTCTTGAATCGTATTTATACAATGATCGGTTAAGAAGAGGAAAGCATAAAAAACCCAAATCTGAGTAAAAGGATTTATTCTTGTTATAGTCAGTCTATTGTTTGAGACTAAACTCTGAATACTAATGCAGTTATACTCATTTTTAAAATCATTCTTAGAACAACATCACCCCTTACATCTAAAATATTTTCTCTGATATGCGCATACATATGTTTATGTAGATTTTATGGTAAAAGGAATCTATACAAAAAGACAATGATATTTTAGTAAGGAAGCAACACAATTTTATACAACCTCAATACTGAGATTAAGTACATGACAAATAGTTGAAAAATTATGTATGCTGAAATAGGGACTAGACTAATGTGAACCTGCTGTGTCATTTTATTAGTTCCTTAACATCTAACCTACATCACAGCAGCTCTCATCGCAGGCCATCATAGGCTCAGTAGACCATAGTCAGTGGTTTTGTAAGGAGTCAAAAGTTGTGCTGGCATGGCATGTGAACATCTATGGTTCAAAGTTTTAAATCAAGCAAGTTTCCCATTTCCATGAGGTGCTGAACACAGATCCCTGCTATCAATTGCAGAGTGACTATGGAGTCAGCTTAGACCATCTGTGACCAAATGAGATAGACAGACTGAGTTTCACTGGGAGTCTGTCTCTGATTATTGTCCATCTACAAAAATTATCTCACTCTTCAGTGTTTTTAACCTTTTTTTTTTGTGACTTTGATTGGTTTGATTTTAAAACTAACATGTCACTTATATTACTGTCACCAGCAAGAAATCACTGACAAAATTCTTCCCTGTCATTAACTTGAACTCAAGTATAGTTTGTTGCAAAGTTAGAATTTCATTCTGGCATAATGAGATGGCAAGAAGTGTCATTTCCATAGCATCATAATGCATTTAAGTTCAGCACAGCATTAGTCTGCATGTTAAGATTATGGAACTGTTTACAGTGTTTATGGATTTTGGTTCCATCCTCTAAATTGTTGCTGCAATGGTGCCAAAGCTTTTGGAATATGCCAAATCAAAACAGGGACTGCAGACTTTTTTTCCTTTCCAAGACACTTATTTTGAGAAGCTCTTTTATCTCATTATCTACAGTGGGCATTACTATGCCAATGAAGTGGAGTAATGGTAACTTAAAAGCAACCAGGCTAATGTTATTAAAATATTGAAAATGTCCAGACTACAGCAGGTATTTTTCTAGAATGCTTAACATTCCCAGGATAAGCTATATGCACCCCCTCATTGCTGTGAAAATGCTTACTGTTCTTCATTCCTACCTTGCACCCTACAGAGTAAAAGATATGGATATCCTCTATATTTTGCCCATTTGTTAAATACTTGGGTAAACTTAGTTGTTAAAATATATGTGCATGTATTTGTTGATTGAAGGTTTTACAAACTCAATAAACTCACGTCCTTGTAGGATGGACCTTCCCAGAGAAAACTGTCCTTTTATGCAACAGCATTCAACTTTACTTTGGGAGGACAAAGCCTTAAGTAAGACGATGGGTTTCCTTTCCTCCCTCCCTTTCCTCTAGTCAGCCAGGCAATGCATTTTCCAAAGACACCAGTATCCTGGGAATGTTACGTTTTTTCATTTCAGTGGGGATGAGGGGTTTCCACTTTTATTTATAGTTGTCATTTTTATGCTTTAAACCTCACAAGCTTTCTCTGACTTTGGACTCATTCACATATCCTGAAAGAATTTCAGATAATTTACTGTTGCTGGACAGAGTTTTCCTCACAATGGCGTGAAGAATTACATGCTCTACTCCTCTTTTATTGCTTGTGGGCCAAATCCTGCCCTCATTTATACCACAGGAATAATAAATAATCTCCTTTGAGAGCATTAATGTGTGTTTTTTCATTGTTTGAGGAGAAAGAACAAGTTACCCAATGTCAATCTCTAAGGTTACTGCTCTGCTAACCTGTGAGTGCAGAACATCCAGTGGTTTTAACATAAAGAATATAAGATGTCTATTGAGGGAACACTAAGAGAAACAATGGTTCACATTTAAAGTATCATTTCTTTAATGTTATCTTTCAATTTTGGAGAAAACCAGACAAAAATTAGAAGAATACAAAGGTTTTTAGACTGGTTAACAGTACCAGCAGCTGTAGCTGCCTCTGTGATTTTGCATCCTGGTACACAACAACTTGATTAAGGCCATTAATTCATACTGTGAATCCTCCCTAAACAGTTTGAAAATGATGGCAACCTCAGAACCTCAGGTTAGAGCTATGGGCTGCAAGGGAGATGTTCTCTCCCTGCCACCTCTGGGGTGGGTATTCCTCTGCCTTTATCACCCCAGCTGCATCCAGGCCAAGGGATGTCCTAGTAGCAGTTCCTGGTGCTTTTCCAAGGCAGCAGGCAGGGGAGCCAGGTATGTGTATAGATAGTGTGAAGTTTTGGGGAGTTCCCAAGTCCTCCCAGAGCCCTCTTCTAGGTGGGAATTAAGTCATGTACCAACGCAAGTGTGAAAGGCAACTCTGACTTATTAAAGAAGAGACAAAATGGATGGAAATGGGGAGGAAAGAAAATATCCTTGAAAGCTGAAGGGAGTTTGCGGTGGCCTATAGTTCAAAATGGAAAGGTAGTTGAGGGGAAATGATACAAGGAATCTCTGATTTATGCAGTGAACTGAACCTACAGCTCTAGAATAGATGAGACTTTAATAGAAAAATTGGTTTGTGGACCACAGGGTTGTGTTCCCTCCCAGTCACAGCTACATAAATCAATTCCCTGTCTCATTCATCATCCTGCAGTACTACAGTTGCAATGACAACAGTAGTTCATGCTGAAAAATAGCTTTACAGGGGATTCTACTTTATTTTTACATAAAATGTGATTTAACAGGTGTAAAGAGTAAGAAAATTGCTGTTCTCTATACAATCTTCATTGTAAAATATAACTTCAGGGGCCAGAGAAATCCTCATTTCAGCTCCCACCAAGTAAAAGTCACTTTCACGGGAAGGTACTTAAACACTCTGGCTCAGCTGGTATAAGTAGTAATAAGCCTTATTGACAGGTGAGGATCCCTTATCCCCTGGGTCACAGATGTGATTAATCCTTAAGCAAAGTCCTTTTGCGCAGCTCTTTTAACTTTTAATGCACTAAATATGCAGCAAGCAGCAATAATTTTCTAGTGCCTTGTTTGAAAGAAATTGTGTCTAAATATAAATAGCAACTAAAAGCTACTAATGCACGAGTATCTATCATTGGACATGAGGACAGTCTGGGCAGACCACGAGGACAAGTTGCTTCATGGTCTAAGAAATAAATGAAACCATGAGATATAAACAACTATGGGAAACAAGCTGCCTAGCTAAGTTGTTTTGAGAACATTTTGGGGATATCTACTTGGGAAATATGATGCATAAACACTTTATAAAAGCACATGTTGAAAACAGAAACCTATTTCTAAATAAGATTATTTTCACAAATGCTTTCACCAATCAGGAAAGGTTTTCAAATGCAAATTATGACCAATAATACTTAAAAAAGAAGAAAAAACTAACCTTTTCAGACCTATGTGGCTAACCTTTTGCATCTGATGCACCAAAGAACGGGTCTGCATGCAGTGAATATGAAACAAAGCATCTGGATGACATTCCTTCATAGCGCCAGCCTCTACTCAAACTTAATCCTTTAAAAACCTTAGCTCACTGTCTTGGGGGTTTAAAAACATTCACTACACTACACTTATATTCAAGGCTGTGCTAGAAGCTTTAAACAAAGAGAGACAGTATTTTAGTGAGTTTTTTTTATATACTTTGAAAGGGACATTTTTTCCTTTCCCCTGAAAACAAATTAGGAAAACGAAGTAATTTCGTGTTTACTAAATTTTCATTACTGTAAATAGTTGTATACATTTCATCTGCAATTGAAATCAGTTTGTGTAAAAACCAAGGCATTTCATTCTTAAAAAAGACACTATTTCAATTCATCTGTGAAGACTGTATATGGTACAAACTGCTCAAAAGATCTGTGGAATCTCCCCCTTTGGAGATACTCAGAACTCTGCTGAATGAAGGCAGGAGTGACCTAATTAACTGGGATCTTAACCCTGCTTAGAGTAGGGGCTTGGACTAGATGACCTTCAGCCTAAATTATTCTATTGTATAACCACCTCTTGTGCCAAAATAGAAGGAAGAGAATTGGCAAGGGAAAAAAACCTGTTTCTATTTGAAGAAAAGAGTACCTACAGCCTGAATTTACAGGAACTTATGGGACCTAGAGTCACAGACCTTTTATGGAATGACACCGAATAGGAAACTGGGCTCCCAGGTAATCTCTCCATGCTGCAGGGAACAGGTGTTTAGGGGGTGTTTCAGGCTGTGGTATGAACTCATACAGGACATGAGGGGCTTAGCAGTTCAGCACCTTCCCTGCTTTTTCTCTTCTGTCTCTTATTCACAGCTTTCAATCCTATGGGTAAAATTAATTTCTTAAATCTACTTTCAACAATATAAATATTAACTCCAGCTATTTATCTATCGAAACAAAGTAATATTCCTAAGCTTCTCCAGGAAGAGTCTGAAAATTCTTCTCATTATGTAAATAAGTTTAATACATTTACTCTTGTAAAGGAGTGTGCTTAACCCTGGTAAATTATGAATGCACTCACATATACAAAGACAGAGCAGCCAGAGAGGAAAAGGGAGCTGGATATCACCCCCTATAACTGCATCTTTCCTTCTGCCACAAAGGTATGTGTAAGTGCTTCACCTCAGGCTTAGAGCTGGTGCTCACTAGCACCATATTCTCCATTTGCTGAAAGACCCTTGTATGACCAGGGAGTAGGATTTGAAGAAGTACTAAGCTTCAAAATTGCAATGTAAATTGAGGAGATTTAAATTTTTTAATTACTTGCTGTCACATACTCAGAAAAATTAGGCCATGTACATCTCAAATTCTCCATTATATGTTAGAAAATTTTTTTGACCTTTAATCTCTCCATCCTCGCCCTTCTGATCTAAAACATATGCAAAACATCATTCTCTTGGCTCAAAGATTCTCAAAGAAAATTAATGTTTATGAAGCATTAAAAAATGATGGAAATAAGTATCATACATGAATCCCTGGAAAAAGCTGTGTGCCTTTGGTAGTGAGAAGTGAAGATAATGAAGGAAAAATAGTTACAGTACAGCTTTTAATTAAAGATCATGGCTCAGTTATATTGAAAAATAGTAGGTAACCATGCAATCAAAGACTGTAACACTTCCTATGCAAAACAGGGACCAGATCAAAGTTGTAAAGACATCCTATTCTTCTTTGAAACTTTTTGACTTTACACAGTTTTGCTTTAATAATGTTTCTGAGTACACAAAAGAGAAAATCCCAAGTTTCAGCAGTAGCAGACCACGCTAGGAATAGAGCCCGCCTTAAGAAAATATAAGCAGAGCAGATCTGTGAAGAAACAGACTTCTGCAATAAGACGTAAACCAGAATGTCAATAGCCCTTCTTTAGAAGATCTGAACAGCAAAAAGAATTATTGTGGAGTGGAGATTTTTTAAGAAGAAATGAGACTGGGTCAAAGTTTCTCATTAATGCTCTATTTTCAACGGTATCTTCTGTAACTTTCTTTGAATCTCTATGGCAACTAAATATTCAAGTCCATACAGCAATGAAAGGAATATTTGAGTATTTTCAAAGTAAACTGGGGTAATTACAATACTGATACATCCCTTCTATTCCTAGGTTTTCAACAAGAATGGAAAATGAGAAGGGTGGCTTCTTGTGATGAAGGAAGAAGAGTTAATGGTGCAGAAATAACCTGTTCTAATCCGAATTCAAGGTTTATAGTTTTCTTGCACTCTGGTATTAATTCAGAATGGCCCAAATGTAATTGATAGATGTCAAATGAAGAGATGCACCCGATCAAAACTTTAACATCTTGATTTTATATAACATATAATTGATGGAAATTATGTGAAGGTATGCAGAAGAAAGAGAGAAGCTATTTCTTTGTATTACTTGATTGTTATGTCTTTTATTTCCTGGACTGAATCACTGAAAAAAAGTCACGTAAATCATTTAGTACAAAAAAGTCAATAACTTAATTCCTGCCCTATAGACAAGGAACAACTGTTTTAAACTGAGGAAGGTACATTTAGATGGGGTATAAGAAATAAATTTTTTTTGCAGTGAGGGTGATGAGACACTGGAACAGGTTTCCCAAAGAAGTTGTGGATGTTCCGTCCCTGGAATTGTTCAAGGTCAGGTTGGATGGGGCTTTGAACAGCCTGATCTAAGGAATGATGTCCCCACCTATGGCAAAGGAGTTGGACTTTGAAGGTCCCTTTTAACCCAAACCACTCTATGATTCTACAACTTTATGAAATTGTCTATTTAAAACAGATTAAATAGTGTCAAGTAGTGAGCTAAAGAATTTGAAAATTTAAACTACACCCTAGCAATGATAATGTAAATTCATTACATTAATTCATTTTTTGTACTTCTTTTGTTGGTGTAGAAGTATCTGAGTGCAACCTTGAAGCTTAAGGATTTTGAGAATTAATGAGGAAAAGAATCCATGGTTTTCTAAGTGCCAGGGCTTGTGCTCAAAAGACTTTACCAATTTCTGAAAAGACAGACTTTTGTTTCAGATGATTCTGTACATTTATACACTCATATAACAGAAGAATACTACAGGTTCTGGGAGTTAATTTTCTGCTCATTTAACATGAACTTTGGTAAGGTTAACCATCAAGCTCACAGGACTCTCCTGCATCTCATGGCTGATCCCCAGCTTGTGTCCCTACCTTTGTGTCTAATCCAGGAGGACTGCAAAACACTCTGCTTCTGAAAAACACCAAAGTCTTAGTCCTAATTCTATCCCTAAGCTTTTTCTATCTTTAAAATATGGAAAAGAGCAACAAGTAGGATCTCTCTTCAGGATTTTCTGCAGAAAGTTTCCAAGGACCTATACAGCTTCTGGCTTTTAATTTCAAATAATATCACTGTTTAAAGAGAATTAATAAGCACGAATTATACTTTTAATCAGACCAAAAACAATAGCAAAGATCTGGGTTCTTGATGGCGGTTCTGGAAAGACAGTTAAATAGTTAACTAGTGCAAGAATAAAGTTTTTAAACAGAAATAAATTACAAAAAATAAAAGTTTAAAAAGTGAGACTGCAAAGGTTTTACTGCTTTTTTTAATACTATGAAATATGATTTATGGCAGCTTATATGTGTTTCATCTCATGAAAAAAAATAAAATAATAGAAAAGGATTTATCCAGTCAAAAAGTCTGCCCACACCATTTCCCACAGAATCTTTTGATTACAAGGTACTGCCTTACCATTAATGTATACCATATAATACATTAAATGAAATGCCAGATTTCATTCCCTGATTTTTTCTTTAGAAACCACAAATGTTTAAAGTAAAATGTGCATAATGATTTGAGAATTCATTTCTGAGTGACAGATAAATGCTGGAGGAAGTCTGACTTACAGTAATCAATCTGGTAACAGAAACATATTCAAACTGAAGGATATAACAAAGCGAGGAACTTGAGTCCATCTGAACACTCTATCAATTCCAAAGAATACAGTCACACTCATCTTAATCATTTTCTTTTTCTTAACCCCTAGGCTGTACCAATTACTATTTGGTAACTTCCAGTAAAGCATCAGCTAAAAGAGTAGAAGTGTCCTTCTTAAAAGTAAAATCTCTAGTCTTAGAACGTATGAGTAGAGTATTTAATGACATAAGGAGCCTCAGTTTCCCAAATATTCAGTGTTCAGAACTGCTGAACCTCATTGTCGAAGGGAAATGCTGAATGTTGGCCATCATTGCACTCTAGAAAGTGTGATTTACATGTTACAACTAGAAAGTGTTTGATTTATCCCAACTTTGAAAATATTCTTCTAAAAGTGGAGCACCTAGATTGCCACATACCTAAAAAACCAGGATTACACTATCACATCTTGAGCATATTTTTCTTTTACAAAAGAGGCAATTCATCAAACTGCAGAACAATATACTCTGTGCAATGAAAGTGCTATTGAAAATCTTCCAGGTGAGAAAGCAAATATTTTATAGCAAAGAGGAACATTTTCAAAAATGACTTCGAAGCTTTAATCAAGTAAATCACCTCAGGAACTTTTAGGCACCTTTGTGTTTGGTAGCTTTTGAAATTGTTTAAGGCTCCTGAATCAGGAAAGGTCAGGTTTATAAACAGCAGTAAAGGGGCCCTTAATATATGTTTAAACACTTGTTATATAGACATCTAGGTTTGAGATAGTCATTCCAGTTTCCCTTCAAATTATCAGAGAAATGACAGTATGATGTTAGGATACCACTTACCTCTGCATGGCATTGACATCAAAATAGATCAGATGAATTCCAGATGAACTCCTGCATATCTCCTTGCCTTCACCGACTATAGGAAAACTTATTTATACATTGAATTAAATTATCTGAAACGCGTTCGAGATTGACAAAGGTGAGAATAAGGTTCTCAGAGGCATTTACAAAAGAGGCTAAGTATTTAATTCCTATTCACATCATTTACACACAAAAAATAAGACACTATCAAAGTCAACTTGTCCATGTCTGAAATCAGTGGAATTTTAGTTACTCAGTAGCTTTCCAAGAGCTTACAGAACTTCTGAAGTCTAAAAACTTAGTCTTACCCCTATGTATATTCCCTTAGGTACTTTTAAGAATATTATACTTTCATGCTTGGCTTTAAATTTTATAAGTCCTTCTCAGTATAATAAGTAATATTAATATATCTTCTTCGATATGTTTTAGTCATCATGATAAGAGCCAGTTTATTCAAATTATGCAGGTTTTAAGCACATAAATTTTAGGTGAGTGACTCATTGCAATGCCTAAATTCCTTTAGTCAAGGAAAAGCATAAAGTGTTTTTGAAAGCTTTTAGAGATACATCATGTTCACCTAATTTATTGACCTAAACTGAGATAGGCAATTTTATGAAAACATTCAAATAACACTTCTTTCTAGCAGTTATTTTACAAAAAACAGCGGTATGTACTGAAAAAAAAAAAAGAGACATTCTTTAGGTATGTAAAATGTAGGTGAAATTTAGTCTCAGAAGGACTGCATGAAGCCTAAATATCTTTGTTTTTCTTCTACTCAAATTCTTTAAAAGAATGCTCCAACAAATACATTCACAGAGGTATTAAAATGATGCTTTGAAAGACACAGTGCTTTTAGAATAAGAAAAACATCTTAGCAAATTGCATCCTGACATCAAGGATATGGCAAAACAGTACGAATTAACTCAAATGAAATTGGAAAAGTCTAAGCATTTACTAAAATTTCGTCTTGTAGTTTAAGGTGTTTGATCTTCTATTTCAATTTGACTTCCATATTTGACTAGGATTTACTGAAGGTAGAGTTTGAAAAAATATTTTTAAGTTCTCAGATGAATTGTACTCCATGAATGAAGAGCATTGTTCTATCACCCGTGATGTTGAGCGGCTGTATCACAGCTAATTGTCATTGCCAAACAATTTAGTATTTACCAAGGCAGCTGAATGATCCTGGGATCTTTCAGCTCCTCTGTCTTATTCAGAAAAAAGCCCCAAATGTCAAAGGAAAAGCAAATAGCACTTTGACTTGAGGAAGCATGCCTTTCACCATAGCATTACATTCCAGCCTGTCTTTAAAGGCAAAAGAAAAAAAAATATTGATGGAGCATTCTTTAAAAATAATATTCCCAGTAGAAACTTGGTAATAAATGCCTCACCTTTTGGTATGAAAAGGAACGTATTCCACTCTTTGTTGGAACCAGTGCATCACAGCAGGAACCACAATGATTCTTCTGCACATATGGAACCAGCAAATTAGGCCAAATTTTTTAATTGTAAAAAATGATTGAATCCCTTCCATTCCAATCTAATAGTCATTTTCCCTAACAGCAAGCATTAATGACTTCCCTGACTAATGAAAATTAATTGCTAGCCCGCCTTGACAATTACATTGTGATCGATCAAGTTTAAAGGAGCTGCAAGGGTCATTTGCTGTGATTCTAATGCAATCCATTAAATCTGCAGCAGATGATAACCTTTACCTTTGTTGCATATTAGGGAATACTAATGGCAACTCTAGATGTCACTGTTTATACAAGAGGAGATACATCATATTGTCTGTTTTTCCTAATGTTCTTGAGGTGTTGCTGTTTCTCAGCTGACACAAAAATTCCTCTTGACATCAGATTACAGTATATCTATAATCTTATCAAGGTGCTACAAAAGCAGAGTTGTACAAATCTGAAAAGCAGTCTGAGAATGTGCATCCCATTTCAGGGCAAGGTCCTGTGTGTTACACAAAACTGAGTTGTAAAACAAAGGACAAATTTGCTAAATCCTGAAGGAATGCGCTGTCAGAGAAACACATCTAAAGCACGCATACTATTTTATTGGTCCTGCAGCAGCCATCAACTGTGTTAGAGCCTTGAACGAGATCCAGTGTCTCTTAGACAAAATGGAGTTGTAAAATAAGGTTCAAATTTGCGAAGAGTTATTGAAGGGGTTTGTAGTGAACAACAAATACAATTGTAGTAAAACGCCGGAACTGCACTGTGCATTCTTGAATGCCTTTCCAGGTACATCATCCAAATGTTTACAGCACCTGCATGCTGAATTAGATTATTTTGAAACAGGAATTCAAGGCAAATCACATTGGATCTAAAAGGAAAACATGGCAACAAAACCACCATAACAAAACCAAAAAAAAAACAAAAAAAAAGAAAGATCTTTAAACTGAAGCTTCATAGCTTTCTCAGCTGATTTGAGCTATCCTGTACACTTAAAGGCATTTTGGGGAATATTTTGATAAGATTTTTACCAGGTGGGAAAATAGTGATTGAAGAAGTGAATGGAAGTATTTTAACCTAATTTTAATCTGCTACCTATCTTTAGTCATGAGCTTAAGCTTCTATTTAGAACTGCCTTTTTAGTATAAACACAGAGATACACTCATGCAATCTCATCTCAACATCTCATTTCAGAAGTTCTGGAAGTGTTTCCTAATAAAAAGCTTTTTGTGGCAGGATCCAGTACACGTTTTTGCACAAATGGAAATGAGTATTTTGTAGGTCAATACACCAATTTGTGAGGAAGTTACTGAAAGAAATTATGACCTTCATCTTTAACTCTTTAAATAAAATTGTCCAGGGTTATCTTATCTCTTGGGAGAGTTTATTCAGCCGTCTACTTCTATGCTAACTACCCCTACAAAGACTGATTGCAAACAGAAAGTGCAAGAATTCCAGCAGTGATGCCAGTCCACAAGAGGAAATTTTGAAACCAACATGCCCTTCTGCATCTCTCACAGCTAAGATAATGACCCTACAATGAACATTGTAGAGATTCTCCACATAGGATTTCACAGAACTCTACCAAAAACAAGAACAAAAATATGAAAGCACAGACTGGAAATAAAATGAAAGTCAAAAATGATTCCACTTTGAAAGCTTAAACAAGTATTCTAAATAGACAATTTATTGTAATATTATCTCTCANTGGAAAAAAAAAAAAAGACACAAGGAAGTAGATTATCAGCCAGCATAAATAACAAAAAGTTGCAAAGGAACAAACATGTAGTTAGAGAAGAGAGGGATATCATGACAGACTTTTATGCAGCAGTCAGCATCACACTGACAGCCAGTGACTAGAAAGA
>VXAZ01002119.1:103791-175988 GCA_013399875.1 Gymnorhina tibicen | reverse complement strand
TAGCCCGCCTTGACAATTACATTGTGATCGATCAAGTTTAAAGGAGCTGCAAGGGTCATTTGCTGTGATTCTAATGCAATCCATTAAATCTGCAGCAGATGATAACCTTTAACTTTGTTGCATATTAGGGAATACTAATGGCAACTCTAGATGTCACTGTTTATACAAGAGGAGATACATCATATTGTCTGTTTTTCCTAATGTTCTTGAGGTGTTGCTGTTTCTCAGCTGACACAAAAATTCCTCTTGACATCAGATTACAGTATATTTATAATCTTATCAAGGTGCTACAAAAGCAGAGTTGTACAAATCTGAAAAGCAGTCTGAGAATGTGCATCCCATTTCAGGGCAAGGTCCTGTGTGTTACACAAAACTGAGTTGTAAAACAAAGGACAAATTTGCTAAATCCTGAAGGAATGCGCTGTCAGAGAAACACATCTAAAGCACGCATACTATTTTATTGGTCCTGCAGCAGCCATCAACTGTGTTAGAGCCTTGAACGAGATCCAGTGTCTCTTAGACAAAATGGAGTTGTAAAATAAGGTTCAAATTTGCGAAGAGTTATTGAAGGGGTTTGTAGTGAACAACAAATACAATTGTAGTAAAACGCCGGAACTGCACTGTGCATTCTTGAATGCCTTTCCAGGTACATCATCCAAATGTTTACAGCACCTGCATGCTGAATTAGATTATTTTGAAACAGGAATTCAAGGCAAATCACATTGGATCTAAAAGGAAAACATGGCAACAAAACCACCATAACAAAACCAAAAAAAAAACAAAAAAAAAGAAAGATCTTTAAACTGAAGCTTCATAGCTTTCTCAGCTGATTTGAGCTATCCTGTACACTTAAAGGCATTTTGGGGAATATTTTGATAAGATTTTTACCAGGTGGGAAAATAGTGATTGAAGAAGTGAATGGAAGTATTTTAACCTAATTTTAATCTGCTACCTATCTTTAGTCATGAGCTTAAGCTTCTATTTAGAACTGCCTTTTTAGTATAAACACAGAGATACACTCATGCAATCTCATCTCAACATCTCATTTCAGAAGTTCTGGAAGTGTTTCCTAATAAAAAGCTTTTTGTGGCAGGATCCAGTACACGTTTTTGCACAAATGGAAATGAGTATTTTGTAGGTCAATACACCAATTTGTGAGGAAGTTACTGAAAGAAATTATGACCTTCATCTTTAACTCTTTAAATAAAATTGTCCAGGGTTATCTTATCTCTTGGGAGAGTTTATTCAGCCGTCTACTTCTATGCTAACTACCCCTACAAAGACTGATTGCAAACAGAAAGTGCAAGAATTCCAGCAGTGATGCCAGTCCACAAGAGGAAATTTTGAAACCAACATGCCCTTCTGCATCTCTCACAGCTAAGATAATGACCCTACAATGAACATTGTAGAGATTCTCCACATAGGATTTCACAGAACTCTACCAAAAACAAGAACAAAAATATGAAAGCACAGACTGGAAATAAAATGAAAGTCAAAAATGATTCCACTTTGAAAGCTTAAACAAGTATTCTAAATAGACAATTTATTGTAATATTATCTCTCAGGTTGACAAGGTTTTTTCCTAGTTTCTTCTAGGAAAGAAAGAAAACTTATTTCTCTATAGAAATATTAGCACTCTTTTCTTCTCAAAGAAGCAAGATTTCTTTGTATAAGAAGGATGCCCACTCAGCAGAATCCAAAAGAAAATTTCTTAAATTTTTTAAACCGATGGAAAAAAAAAAAAAGACACAAGGAAGTAGATTATCAGCCAGCATAAATAACAAAAAGTTGCAAAGGAACAAACATGTAGTTAGAGAAGAGAGGGATATCATGACAGACTTTTATGCAGCAGTCAGCATCACACTGACAGCCAGTGACTAGAAAGAAGTAGAATTTTTTAAGTGTACCTAAAAAGCTGTATTTAAAGCTTCTCCCATCCTACAAGGGAAGGAGAGCTTTTAGATTTGCTTCTAGTGTGGCCAAAGCATGCACTGAGACCAATATAAACCAGCAAGAATTCCATGAAAACCAATTAAGTTATTGTGAATTTATAGAGGTATAACCAAGATCAGATGTTAGTCTATAGAAATGTATTTGAAACTTTTCAGGGACATGAGCTCCTTCAGACTACAGCAGTTTTAATATTTGGAAAATGGACTGTGATCACTGGATTATGTTTGGGTGCAACAGGCTTTTGCAGGACTACCAATGGTCTATAAAAGTTTCCCATAAATATCATCAGGGAAAAAACACACTCCAAAAGACAGAAGAAAGCTACACCATTGCCTGCTCAAGCATGGCTATATTAAGCACTGAGAAAATATTGTACAGCCTCTCCAGACATTTCTGCTCCACCCACGCACTCTTGGAGTGCAAAATATTTTGAAAATATTCATGTCATCTTCAATCTTTTTGGCAAATCTGCCATTAGAAATAACATGCACTTTATCTTAGCCATGGTTTGCCTGAGATACTTACCATTATAGCCAAAAGTTACTGCTGCACACCGATTATGGAAACTGTTACAAAAATCCTTGTTCCATACAAACTTTTCATATTTCCAATTACAATGTAAGAGTCAAAGCTTGCTGAAATCAATGAAATAGTTCTATAGGCCTTATTGACTTTTACCAAGACTAAGAATGAATAGAATTTTAATATTTAACCATGTTATACCCCAAATTTATGTGTGAAAGCATTTCCACTGATGTCAAAGGCTTTCATATTACTCAGATTATGCCTGTGCTTATCTACTACATTGAATCAAGATTTTCGTGTCTGCTCCTCAGACAAAACTTTCGCTTTTCAGTTAAATCTCCAGCTCAAGTATATTTATGGATTCTGACATTTCCAACAGGCCAGCACTCAAAAATTCAACCTCTGACTAGTTATGGTTCTGAAGCACATTTGAAAACCATGGCATGTAAAGAAAATAGTCTCGTCTCATTCAGTAAAGGTAAAAAACATACCATTATCAAGTGTGACACTGCTGATGTGGAAAAAAATTAAGTATTGCAACAGGTTATTAAATTGTTAATGGCTACATTCTATTCTCAGGTTTGTGGTTTGATGCAGTCTGGGCAAAATGTCAAACTGTATCAACATTAACAGCTTCTGACAAGCTCAAGAGGGAAAAAAAACAGCTGAATGAATAAGCTGTTCTGTAAATAAAGAGACATTGTAACCTTTAAAGTGAGACAGAATTTAATTAAGAAAATTAACACAGACTTTTGAGAGACTGTAAGTTTCTGAATCTCATTCTTTACTGTCAAGCAAAAGTTATATTCCTTTACACTAAGAAACAGTAAGTGCCTACTTGCTCATCAAAAGTTAGTGATATCACCCAGAGGAAAAGGGAGAGGATTGAAGTTTGTGAATTTGACTTTCTACATTTATTCATTTTTAATTTGTACAGTACCAGTGTCAGATTTGAGAAATGTGAGAAAAAATTAAATTTTGCAATTTTTTTTTTTTTTTTAAATCTTAGAAACTGCAATAGTAAGCACACCAAAAGATTTCTCATTCCAATTAAAATTGGTCTCCATGGGGTGAGAGGGTTTCACTATCTCCATTGCAAATTTGAGGAAAATGAAGGGCAGTCAAGAGTGTGAATCAATGGCCAGGGTAAAAATCTGTTTCTAGCATTGTACCTGAGGAATAGAATGGATTCTAATTTTAGCTTCTGAAATATATTAGCTTCCTACTCTCCAGCTTTGAAGAACAAATGTGAATTTATGCATTTTTAAAATTTTACTCCTGAACCATTCTCCTCAAAACGTGTTTTTCTCAGGTGCTATACTTTGCCCTGTTTCCTGTGTACTAACTCCTGGACAAGGAAAATCACCAGTATCTCTTATCAGTCAGTGAGTGAATTAGTTAATTGAACTATTTTTGCATGGCATTATCCTGAATTTTTAATCAGATAAAAGCCTTTTCAATAAGATTAAGATGGTAAAATTTTGCAGAAAGATTACCAGACTACTGAAAACTGAGGTCTGGGCAAACCTATTTTTATCTTTTGCCAAAGAAGTTAAAGAATGAACTGGGAGTGGAAAGAAGAAAGGAAGAAAGGAAGGCAGGAATGTGGAAAGGAAAGAAAGAAGATGAAGATGGATTTCTTTTCTGTTTCAATCATAAATTAGCAAATAATTCCTTGGAGTTTTCCAGATCTGTCATGATCTTCCTCTTTACAGGTAAAATTTCAGAAAAGCATACAGGAAAAATACTTTTTTTTAGTTTTCGAAATTTTCATCATTTTTTCTGTTAAAAGAAGAACACAGAGAGAGAGTCTAATGCTACAGTAGCTTCTATCTTTTTAATGAAAGATAAATTTTTGGTGCCGAATAGGGGAGAAATGTTGACTGCAAGGGTAGAAACTGGATTTTCACAGCCTTATTGTTCTTCAGACTCTAAGTACATCAATGAGTCTGCACTGACTCCAAAGGGAACTCAGACATCTTGGCCATATATGGAGACATCCCTGAGGAACATGAGATGTCTCCAGTTAGGTTTCTAAATCCAGAACTGAATCCCACCCCAAATGATTACATGCACAGTTTATAGGGGTTTTTTTGCATCACACACAAATTTAAGCTTTCCGTGCATTTCCATGTAGACTTCTAACTCATTTAGACAAGGACATAATCTCATCTCAAGAACAGCTCAGCTGTCTCTGTCTCGGGAAGCTGACACTGTTCTCTGCTTCTAATTAATCTTATTCCATCAGTTCATTCCAGCAGCTGGAAAGGGTTTTCTTTCTGAGGACTGAAGCAGCAATGCTTCACTAATCTGAAAATATTGGATCTTTGCAGCTGGTAGACAGTGATGGCACGTGTCACCCACACTTCAGCATTCCAGTGACCCATCCAACCTTGCCATGGAAGTATCTCCTTCTTCCCTTAAGAGCACTAAGTAGAAAGACTGTATTTCACACTTGGAAGAGTGCTTTATTCCACAAAGCAGAAAAGGGTTATTATAGGACCTATATGTATCTTTGCTTCCTCATAAGTCCATCTGCAATTAATTTTAGTTCCTATTGAGCATCTTCTCATTATAGTGCAATATAAGCATTAAGGAACAATGGGAATTTTGGCTCTGCAACTGCATTTCTGCAGAGACACTGAAGCTATTAAATTTTTTATCTGCATAAGGCTGAGGCTGTTACTTCCAACACTGAATGCTTTGTTTGATAACATCTTAAAAATGTTATTGATCCTGAAGCTTTAATGTGGAACATTTGTTTGCTTAATGCTCTGCCATTCTCTCTGCTATTCACAAAGATGTAACTGTTAAGAAGGGTCCCTATTACAGGTTTATCACAGCAATTTATTTGAAGACTGATGCTTCAAGAATGTGAGCAAGTCCTGTAGAATATACTAACCATCCTTCATTTGCTTTGATTGTTGACTGCCTTTGTCCCATCACTGGATCAGAGCACAAATATGCAGCTGTTCTTTGAACTTTTCTGTGTTCTGCACCACCATATTTATGGCAGCAGTAAAACACTGTGAGTCAGCTGAGGGCTGGGCCAGCACACCCTTTTAAGAAGCAGGGTTTTTTCAATAGTCCCAAAATATTTTTCTTATTGATGGCACAATTGATTATTTCTTTTTTTGGGCGTGGTGTTGAGAACTTGAAATTATTTGTTCAGTATAAAATAAATACATAAATTGTTCTTAGGACTTATGAGAATGTAAACTTTAAACCCCATGTTGATTTCAGCTAAATTCTGAAAGAACTGCAATGCTTCTTTCCAAAGTTTCACTGAATTTTCAATGCCAATCCTCAATTCCTCAGTTGCAGGCAGGTAGAAACAATGACATGCCTACCAAGATTTTAACAAGAAATAAAGGGAAAGGGAATATCATTTTTTCATGTCTTCTTTTCTTTTCTCTCAGATTATTGGGGAGCTAATTTCAATGATGATTAAAGTTTGCCGATACACCTTCTCCTCTTTTTTCATGACTCAACAGTTTGTTTATCCAGCTGCTTTGAGTAAGAGTGCAGCCTGAAAAGAAAAATTTTCTGAGAGTGGTCCTGATCCACATGGGGATGAAAGAAAATGCTTCAAAGCTATTCTTCCCCCCCTCCTCCTTTCTTTCTTTCTTTTCTTTTTTTTTTTTTCCTCTTTTGAATGTTTGCTTGTTTCTCTACATTGCTCTGACTTGCACTTACAAGGAAAAGCAGCATGAGATCCTGGGTCTACAATACTTAGTAGACCTCTTTGACCTCTTGGCCAAAGTTCTAAATGGGGATATGATGGGTTGAGACTGAATTTCTACCCTGAATTGGTAACAGTGTCACCTGTTTGCCATATATACACCATAACCTATTTTCTATGAAAAATTTATTTTATGAGAGAGATGTAGTGACTTTTTATTCTTACAAATTAAATAGACTCTTTGCAATATGTTGGGACTAAATATATTTTTATTAATGATTGTTCTGCAAATCCCTAAAGCTATTTTCAATCAAAAAAAGTCTGTAAATTTTTACCTTAAAATTGTATTTCAATACACAGGGGTTTTTTCTAACTAGTTCTGCATTTTTCTTCAATACGGACTGTTAATTTGTTTACAAATGTGTTATTTCCTTCTCTTTCATAGATTTCTGTAAGTTGAATTATCTGTAAATTCCCTAGACTAATGGCATCCAGATTCTCTTTCTTTTTACTGGGTTGCAGATAAACAGAATGTTTGATTAAATTGGGAAATAATTTCCAATGCAGATGAATAAGACTAAATCTCAAGTATCTTAAATAATTTTGGACTTCAATAGACCATTGTACTGCTATGTCCATCTGTTTAGAATATTTTACACTTTATGGTCTAAAGCAAGATGCTCATACCCGTGAAAGCAAAAGAGCTTGTCAGGCATTAAGAGGTCAGCAATCTGCTGAGAAAGAAAAGCAGGATGTCAACGTCTTTAAAATGATCTTGAAGACCGTAGCGTATTTGAAATGTGCTTTGTGAAATAAAAGGATGGTTTTCTAAATCATGGCAACTACCAACTGAAGAGTTCACTAAGAAATCCACTGAAGCATGAGCCATCGTTTATGCAAACTAGGCACACATAGAAGGAACAGTGCAATAACTTTTCCATCTTAGAAATTTTTCAAGTGATTTATTTGCTTCAAATGCAGGTACTGAAAAGCCATGATAAAAGGTACCCTTGAGAAAATTAATAGGCATGGTCCTAGAGTGATATACATCTTTCTCCTCACTTTATATACAAAGGCACTGTTTTCTTCTGGTATTGAAATTTGTCTTTTTTATAAATCGTGCACAAAAAAAAAATCATGCTGTCAATAAATATTTGCTCTTACTATAATGGGTTTTATGAGTAGAAGAGCTTAAAAACACATTTACTATAATTCATTCTCTTTCTGTAGGAGTTGCTTTACAGACCAAATGACTTGGTAATCAGTTCTTCAGACAGCATATACTGCTCTCATTTAGGTTCCTGAAAGATGCCTGTAAGGAACCTTGTTAATTTAGGTTAATTGACAGAGTTGTTCAAAAGAGAAGATATTTCAGCATTCTCAAATTTCTCAGAAGTCCCCCCGAATTCAAACTTCTCAGAGATTCCCTAAGAAGAATGTACAAGCCATATGTTCTTCTTCTGGCACAGAAACCTCAAGCAACTAAGTTTCAGCCCAAGAACCTTCATAACTCCAGAAGATATGAGAACCAGAGAGACCACAAGTTGACTTTTACATCACAGATCATGCTGGTAGAACAGAGTTTAAAATACAACCCACAAAACCGCTCAGCCTGCCCTTTAACATGTAATCTGAGCAAGCTTGACCAGGAGCCACCAAGAAACAGTGAACATGGGACCCCATTCCATTGACTGAGAAGTCATTTCGGGCCTTGTGTAATTTCCTTTGCATTTCCTGAAATGTGTCAAGGCAGCAGATATTAGCTATAAATCTCCATTCAGATTGCGACTAGTTCAGATTCTGCAGCAGGCATAGACCCGACAGAGCCAGCCTCTAAGCAGGTTTTATTTCTTAATAGGTCTAGCCACAGTCCGGGCTGGCTGTGCTCAGCTGGCATCCTGCACGCTGTGGGTTCTTGCCAAATGATCCACAGCTTTACTGCTTCTGGTGTTGGATCTCAGGCACAGAAATGGGGAACCAGCAGCTCCACTGAGCATCAGAGAAAAGGCAAGCTAGAATGTGTTTAATAAGACCTAACAAAATATCCTGGATGTGTTAAGTCCAAATGGACTTTTCAACACCCAGACAGATGCCAAAATATTGATTCATAGTGGATTCTATATTATCATATCTCTGCTTAGAAATAGAGCTTACACTTTGCCAACACAAAGAAAAAAAAGAAATCATCTATTTGTATAAGTGCTGCCGGTGAAGCTCAGACAAATTTCAAAATGCAAGCTTAAAGGATTTACAACTAACCATTGCAACTGCACCATTCCAAATTTTAAATACCATTAATTCAAATCTTTTGTTATGGTTATTACCTTGACTGGAAATGAAAGTCTATATTGTTGAAGAAAGAGTACAATAATGGAAAATTAAACTAATGTTCCCATTGGGGCAATATCTGTTGACTACTAATTCTGACCCAGTTTGGCTCCAGGCATCAGTGTTTGGACAACACTGCCTGCAAAGTGTCCGCCACACATCCAAAATAGTAAAGAAAGAAGAAAATTGGGTATGAAAATTGGCGTGTTTAACTCAGTGCTTGGAATTCTCAATTTTGGGTTGAAGCAACACCCAGTTGACTATTTTTAAGCCCAGAGAACATCTAACCAACAGACAGCTGTGAATGATTTTGCACTACCCTTAACCATAAAATTCAACGTGGTGTGCCAAGAATCTGAATTATGAGGCAAACGGAACAGGCTTCCAGTAATAATGTGTCACACACAAAAGAGAAGAAAAATAATGGCAAATCAATGATTATCTCCAGTCAAGGAGTTTTCAGTAACATAGGATGACAATTATTGGTGTATGAATTCAATCCAAACCCATGTGTTTGGCCTTGCTTCAGCCTGCAAACTATAACCTACTTTATGGTGGAGGGCATCCTGCTGAAAGAGAAAATTTCACGATTTCTGAACTTCCATTTCCTATAAATTATCTCTTATAATTGATGCAGGAATATACTTCATTGCTGACATGATTAGCTCAGCTACAGGGATGCTATTTACCCTTGCAAAAAAGTCTGAAACAGTAATGAATGAGATAGGGTGAAATATTTTGGTTTAAGAAGAATGAAGACTTAATCGAAGCTGAGAGGTAATAGTTAAGCTTATTTAAGTTTAAATTTTTTAAATATATTTTTTCTTTTGTGCTCTCCTGTCCTTATAGCATGGCACTTTGACAATCCTCTAAAGAAATATCCTGGTCTTACCTGCAGCATTAGGGAAACCAAGAGCTATTTTCTGACCAATTGACTTTATTGTCTCTACACAGATTTCATAGTGTTGCTTGGGTATCCAAGCAGAAGAAAGAAGCTGGGAAAGAACAGCAGGTATCTAGATAGAAAGGAATAAAAATTAACTGAATTATGCCTCTGTGGGGCATGACATCTCAGTAGATACCAACCCACAGAACTAAACAACAGCTACTTGCCAGGAAGAAATGAACAATTTAATCAAGCAACAACTGAATTACAATTACAACAATTACAGTGTTGGTTCTGATGTAAAATCATGAGGTTCCAAGAGACAGTCCTGATTTTAAAAAAACTCATATGCTCAGAAAGCTGTCCAGATAGAGGATAACAGATTATCCACCATGGTTTGGAAATTCTGAAGAATTCTTACATAGTCAGCAACTGACTAAAAAAAAAATTAAAAATTTAGTTTTCAATAAGAAGTCAAAAAAGGTACAAAACACATTTTCCTTTTTTTTTATGAAAAAACAATGTTAATTTTTGAGTGTTTCTGAAGTACTCTCTCTCACACAAACTGTGAGCTCCCATGAACTACAATGAAATGACATTAGGAGATCAGGCAAGACATTTCTAGAAGCAAAAGGCACTACAGTTACATTTTTCTAGCCTTAGTTTAGAGGTACAAAATGCTACAAAAATGCTATCTGCAGATATTGCAACAAACTTGTTTTAAAATTTACTTTTAAAACAGGTTTATTTTACCTATGGATATTATTTTTTTTTGCCCTAACGAGGCACATATCCTTGCGGATTATACACTTGAAACAAACTTAGCTATCACCTTCTGCTCAATTATATACACTGAATTATTTTCAAGGCCTTACTTGCCTCATTTGTTTTGAAATTAAAAAAAGAAAGCAATAATGCAGAAATTTCCAAAGCAATGTTTCAGAATTAGTATTTTTTTTCCTCCTTCCTCTTTTAAATGAATGTTCATCAGAATCAAGGTTTTCCTGGATAATGTTTTATCAGTTCAATCATACTCTTTTCAATGAGCTTTGTGAAACAATAAGAAAATTAGTTGATAATAATATTTTTTTAGTAAACAATCTGCAAAGAAAAGATAATAAACTTTATAGCTGAATGATTTATGTCAGTTTAAATTTGTAAAAATGCATCGTAGGACCAGAATTACAACTATTTCAGAGCAGTAAGATGGGACAAAGTACATTTTTTTTTGTTTCCATATGAAAACTTCCACAAAACATGTGTTCCATTTCTAAATGATTCATCTTTTTTCCTTCCAGATATACACAGGCTTATAGAGTAATAAATAAATTCCAGAGTAATTATTTTCCAGAAAGATTTTCTAAAGAATTTATTAACGGATTTAATGTGTTTGGATCTGCAAAGCAATAATATCCAAAAATGCTTTTGCCAAACTAGTTCACATATTCTAAATCCCTCCTCAGATTCCTTATAGCTCATAACTAGGCAGTGTCACTGCAACTGCAAACCACCACTAACAATCCTACCTTTATACAGCATCTTTCATCTGGAAGGATTCTGAGGAACTTTGCTTTTATTACGTCAATGCAGAGGTCATTCATTTCCAAATGACAGTTCCTTTATATTCTCCTTCCTGTGATGCAAAGACATAGAAATGAAAGATTCAGTGAGCTTTCAGGCTAAGCAATATTGCTCTACACTTTCCCTTTATGATTTGGGGTGATTTCCCTCCCCACCCCCTGCCCAGCCATGAAAGGATGTAAAATCAGGATTGTAGTGCCTAGTCCCTTGAGTCACATTTGATTAAAAATGCAGGAACTAATGTGCCATTGGCCCGCTATGGTCTTAGCATATAGTTTATTATCCAGTTTATAAGAAACATGTTATTCATATAAGTGGCATTATTAGAACCATAAATTATTGTATAAACATAGATCTCTGTTTGTAACTGCTGTGGCTTTCATTAGAACTGGCTAAAAAAGTACCCCAATCAGCTGTCTTAAGAATGATCTATATTAATGTCCATGTCTTCTGTCTGTCATCTGGAATTTTTTGGCCTTCTAGGGAAAATTAAGTACTATATGAAAAGACAAGTGGAAATAAAGTACAAAAGGAAACTCTTCAGTTCATATTTGGCATTCCAGTAGAACTTGGAACATTGGAGGTTGATAAAGGCCTTAAAGAGAAAAAAGTGCTACGATCTCTCAGCACCATTGTTCCACATTCCTTTACAATCTTACAAGTTTACTAATTTTAGTAAGTGCTTAGAAGCATTTATTGCCTTGTCAAAAATAGCATAAAAACAAAGGCAATCTTGCAATAGGGAAAGTTATTACACTCTATTATTTTGTGCTGTAACTACAGCTTTTTTGCTTGGTCCATCCAATTTTTATTTTATTTTTTGGTGGGGGCTGGGGGGTGTTGAGGGCTTGGGTAGGATCCCCTTTAAAGCTAAAAACAACAGCAATGAAATATGAATGGGTTTAAGGTTCGGGTTAAGTTCCCAATTAAGCCAATTGGAACTGCATACCCAGAGTTTTAGATCATTTAAATGAATCTTGAATACACATTTTTCAAATATATGCTATTTGTTTTAATTTTTTGCTGTCCTAGGCTTTGATACTCAGAGAAGGACTAAAAGCCATTTTCCAAATGCATTTGCATTGTGTTTCAAAAAGATCACTATGATCTTACCCCTGCTCCAATTTTTAAAATTATCTGCAGCATGACCAGTATCAGTAAAAATCATATATAAAAGCCCTACCTTCTCTATAAAAGGCATCTGTACCTTCAGACAAGGCCAAAATGGCAGAGCCTTGAAACCACAAAATAATGTATTCCCATAGCTACAGCATTTGCGTGAGAAATAACCAGGCAGTGTTGAAGGTTGCTGATGTCCTGGGAGTGCAGGGACACTCCTTCCCTCAACAGGAAAAGAGCCTTGCAATAGATCATGAGTTCTCTTTCCTTTGTATCCCTGTAAATCAGACATTAATGTCCATACAGACATTTTATACTCATCTTGTAGGAATCAAAATGCAACTTCATTCCTAAAAATACATCAACTTCCCCTTCTGTTTGACATAAGCAAAGTTGTTCTTTTAACACAAAATTAAGACTTTTTCTCTGATTTTACAGTGTTAAAGGGATCAGATGAATGGATGATGGAATTATGTGCTGTTTGTGTGTTTTTGTAGGACTGAAGCATTACAGAAGTGTTTCTGTTAACCCCTTTATCAGTGGCTCTCCCTTCACTTCCCCCTATTGCCTTATCAGTGGAAGGCTGTAAGGAATCCCAACAGAAGGTGGCAAACTAGAATAAATTAAATACATTCATACATCTTTCTCTTAAATCTATCTCATATAATGATAAGACAAGGAACTATTACCCTTCAGATTTTATAATGCACATTTACAGAGATTCATCCATAAGATCACTGTGAGTGGGTTTGTTCTGTTTTCAGGCACCAGGGTGATGCCTGTGGAAGTCACAAGACTCTCAGACCTCTGTAGGCAGCAGCACTGGCTGACATAAGATGTGCTGTGATGTAAATTGCTTTGCAAATGGATGGACCCTGCTTTTTTGTGTAGACATAAAAAAGTCTTGCATGCCACACAGTTATAAAACCTCCAATTATTTTTTGTTAGAAAATACATGATACATACCAAACTTTTGGGGGTTGCTTTTGTTTTGTTTTTTCTTTTCAAATTATCTGACAAGGAAAATGTCAAATTATCTGAAGAAAGGAAAATTTTTAACTGACTTCTGAATGTAGAATGTGACCTTAGCTTGTTAATTTAGTTATTAAATTAAACACATTCTGGAATGTTTTTTTACTCAGATGTCAAGTGACATAGAAGAGCTTCTATCTGTGTTCATCCATGTCTCCCCCTCTAAACAGGCTGGCTCTATGCAAACTATTGAAATTAGTCTGCAAGAGGTTCCAGCTTCTGAACAGGCCTGGAAATTCTCTGAGTGGACTACTGACACCTTCCAAAATAATCTCAGGAAATATTCTAAGAGCTTGAAAATAGAGGCTCTCACGTTCAACTGTCTAAGAATGTTTCTGTATATTACCTAAATTATTACTATAACATAGGCAAACAAAGAATTCTTTTAGCAGAGACAACAGTGGAGGATTAGTTGACTAGACTGTATTTTTCTTTCTTAAGCAACATACTTTTTCAGGCACTTAGAGAAATTTATAGGCACAGTTGTGTCATTGAAACTCTAGCAAAGTGGTTCCAAATCTGCACCAATATAGGTTACAACAGGACTGGATCCCAAGTTTTTCAAACATTTGACACAGTGCTTACTTTTATGAGGACCTATAAAAAAAAGAAGTAGAGTAAACTGTATCATCCCCTTCATCCCCATGGGCAGATAAGATTAAGTCCACATGGATTTCTGCAGTGAAATTGTAGAGGAACAGAGTATAAACTTTCAGAGTTTTGTCTCTAAATTTGAAAAGAAGAAATCATTCTATATTTGTTTCAAGGGTTTCATAGGAGGATTCATGAGCAAGAATGGAGCCTGTGTGTTTTCTGTTCTCCATGACATTGCTGTACAACTTTGTAACCATATGAGGGAAAAAAGAGAATGTGCGTAGGGCTGAGTTATGGGTTCTATACTGGAGACAAAACCTCAGTTTCAACTCTTTCTGCTGACATTTCTTCATAGCTGAAATATAGAGAGGAAACCTGGTTTCCTATATTCCAGGTGGACACCAAAGTCAGCCGATCCATGCACAATCTGAATGTCTTCCCAATAAGAGGAACTGATGCTAAAGTGCTAAAATAGGCTGCAAAAATACTAATTACAAAATTAATATCTATGTAAGACCAGTCATTTGAACTCTTAAATCTTGGGTAACACTTAACTCTTGGGTAACACTTTTAAGCTGTTTACCTCAGTTCATCCATACAGAAAATTCAGATGTTCACTGAAGCACAAAACAGGACTGTGAGATGATGCATCTGCTGCACAGTATTTAAGGTACTTATCTTGGAGATGTGATATACAGTCTCTGATTTAGAGAATATCCAAGTAGTATACACAAAATGAAATTATTTAAACAGAAAAGGCCTAAAATAGCTGAATATCAGATATAAAACAGGATGATTGAGGACATTCTCAGACTTAAAACTCCTGAAGCAGAGCAGGATGTTGAACTTGTGTTCTTTCATAAGCACAGGGAAATGTTATGAATATGAGTTATTTTGTAACTTGAAAGTACTGTTATTTCGTGAGTTCTGTGTAAGTCCACCAACTATTTTTCTTTTGTTAAATATACTCAAATGAGCTTCCTTTTTGTCTCAAATTAGAATTTTTTTTTTCCCAAGTACAGAATCTGAGCCAGAAATTGTTTGATTTGGTGATAGCAATGAACAACTCACACTACTTCATTCCAGAAGCATTCTTTTTCAAGCTTTATGGATGTACTGGAATAATACTTAAACAGACAGCTCTGATGTGAACAAATATTTGACAATGGAATGGGAGTAGTCCATGTGGAGTGTGTTAGGATTCATAATATTAACAGCAGAAGCATGCCAGCTTTGTAGCAGTTGACTTTTTATATTAGAGTGATTACAGCTGAAAGTACACTAAAAATTAACAACATATAACTACATAACATAAGCAGGAGTTGCAGAACTGAACTGAGTCATAAGAGGAGCACAGAACTTGTATTTCAGTATTATGTTAAGACTATAAAACCATATGTTTTTCTTGTTGAAATATAGTTTGGGTATATTTTAATGTTTTTATCAACATGAAAAATCTATTTAAAAGTACGTCTGCTATAGTATTTCTGTTGTGCAAAGATCTTGTTCACATCCAGAAGTGAGTTGTGCTCACTGACATGCAGTGATCTATGTACTGGACATTCAGCACCTAATGTCCACTCCTCACATACACTTCCCAGCCAGTCGTGCCATATCAAGCTGAAAGAAGCCGGAGGAAATTAAATGAGTGAGAAAGAGAAATAGGATGTGAGAGAAATGAGATCACAAGGCAACAAGATCACTTTTTACTTTGCTGCCTTAAAGAGTAGGTGTGAAACTCATGCTTACTTCCCTGGAGTCTGAGTCATCCAGTGCCCTTCAGCATTTGAATAACAGTACACATGAGCAGAAGAGAAAACCAACAATATGACAAGTACATTTAATCATTCTTCTTGGTAGATCTTTGAATTCTTTTTTTCATGTTGAAGCACAGTTCTAAGGCACAGGATTCTTAGCAGTCTTGTCCATGGAGAACAAATTCAATAGCTGTGTTGAGCTTCTCTGCAGAAAACAGGACAGCAACTCCCACATATCCTCCAGGAAAGTGAAGGAGATGCCAGCAAAGCCAGGTGAGGGGCTTGTGGAAAGTACTTTCTCTGACAAGGAGCAGAACTGTACGTAGGATAGGAAGGAACTTATCATCACCCATTTGTATCGTATTAACTAACCACCCTTTTTTTCTTTCTTTTTTTTCCCTTTGATTTTGAATGAAGATTTCTAGTAAAGTGTTACTTGTAGCAATCTAAAATTATTAGTGCATGATTATATTACCATTACTCTGACAGATCACTTTGACAAGTGATGTATTTCTGGTGCTGCTGGAACAGATAGGGAATGTGTAGGAGGCAAATACTAAAAAAAACCCTGTTCAGAGGGGATTATGGAGGTTAATGCAAAGAATATGCTTGTAAGGGTATTAGAATTGATGCACCAGATTCATAGCTCATTGAGGTCTCACTACATTCCTCAGTGCAGTGTCAGTGGGAACAAAGACACTGAAATGAAAACCCAAAGCCCAGAGAAGAAAAGAAGTTTCCTAATTATTTTCACTCTATTGTCTAAGGTTCACTCTACAGGTAATAGTACAGTGATGATACTTTGGCTTTCAGCAAACACTGTGTTAAAAAAAATATATGTTTCCTCTCGTGTTTAATACTGAAATCATATAATAATCAAAGTGCTTACAAAATATTCTGCTGATAACTTCTGGTCTATTGTTGTTTTCAGATCTGGTGTTTAGATTAGTGAGTGCCAACTCTATCTGATCTTAGTCCTACAAAATATTTTCTTACTTTAATTTCCATGCAGAATTTCAGTGTAACATCCTCCCACGTAATTCAGAATATGTTTTTTGACCCATTTGTAAAGTTGTGACTCCATCAAACTAATTTTACTTTAGACCAATTTCAAACACCTCTTAATAGGATAGATGACCAAACTTATTTGCTTGGCTTTACATTCCTTTCTGTTCACCTTTGCCATTCCTCAGTAACAGCTTAATTTGCTGATAAGAGTAATTTATATTCAAGAAAACTATTTCACTGAACATTAATGAAGGAGATGACACAGGAGACTTAAGCATCTCTTAGACACTTTCCTAGAAAAATTAAAATCCCTCCCTTAATTTATTATTATTATAACTCCTATTTGTATCATTGAAATTAATTCCCAGGCAGTAATGTTTTACAGGCAAAGCACTGCTGTCTAAAATGATATCACCACACACATTTTTTCAATTTGGGTGGCAGACATGCTACTGGAGGTTTGAGAAAGCCACACTGCTTGATATTAGTGCTTGTTTTCTATTCAACACAGCATGAAAGATCTGGCACATGTTTTGTACTTCTGACTCGATGCATGTTTTCTGTATTCTTTGGACAGTCTAAAACAAAAATAATAGTAAATTCAAGTGTTTTTCATCATGATCCTAAATCATTCACATCTGTGACTAAGTCTAGGTGCCACAAAGTTACACTTCATTTAGCTGTTGTTCATTCAGCAAGAGCTGAATCATTTTAAACTATATTTCATAGAATCACAGAATAAGCTGAGTTGGATGGGACCCATCAGGATCATCAAGTCCAACTCCTGACCCTGTTCCTCCACTTTCCCTCATGGGAATGTTGAAGATCACCAGGAGGTCTCCGCTCATCTCCTCCAGGCTGAACAAACCAAGTGATCTCAGCTGCTCGTCCCAAAGCTTCGCCTCCATACCCTTCACTGTCCCCATGACTCTCCTTTGGATGGTCTCTGATCACTTAATGTCCAACTTTACAGGAAATTCTATATGAAAACATATTTTAAAGAGTTTCTTATTCCTTTAAGCAATTTAATTTTCTAATTTACTGACTCCAACTAAATCAATTTAGTGAGGAGTTAAAACTTATGAAAAATATCTGCATAAGGGACTTACACCAATTTGAAAGAAATCTTTAAATGCTGAACTAGAAAAGAAGGACTGATTTAAATTCTAACAACAAAGTCAGTGAAAACAAGAATATGAGTGTGCAATTGGAAGTCAGCTGGGTTTATTTGACTTCACAAGTTGTTTCCCAGACTTCTATAGTTTAAAATTTTGCTTTAAAGCTTCATTACCTGGAAGACCACATCAATTTTCTTGTTACTAAGCCAGCCTTCAGAACCAAGATGCAGCTCACAAGCAATAAGGGAAATTCTCAAAGCTCTCCCTTACACCATTTAACTCACCAGTCATTTTAGGGCCAATGCTAACTTAGCCATTTAACTGAAATTTTTGTAAGCACTTACAGCAGTAAAAGAAGAAACTTACGTGTTCATAAGGGATTTTGAATTTTAGAGAAATAAGACTATATGGGAAGTTTAACCCACTTGGTATTGATTTGAGGTAAAGGGAAATCAGGACTATGTTCAGTATAAGACTTTAGTGAGTGTGTATCAGCAGATCAGATTTGGAAATAAGGAAAAACAACATAAACTAAAGAAGCTTGTACTCTGTTGCTTTTATGTAGTCAGTAGTTGGCTAAGAAGATGACAGGGCATGCACCAAGATGGGAAAAATTGTGTCCCCGTTGATATTTACCTATCTACGGAACAAAATAAAAGTTTTAAAAACCTGTACCCTTAAGTTTCATATTCTTCTTCACCCCCTGCATTTTCAGGCAAGACTGGTCATAGAGAGCATTCTGGAATTGACAGTAAAAATTCAATATTGCTAGAATAACATTTAATAGTTGAGCATTTAGGCATCTATTCAGCTTGTTAGCTCCTCAGCTAATTAAGCTACCTTCTAGGACAAGATGTTAGGTTGGATAATAATATAAGAAGCAGACACAGAAACTTATTAAAAAAGGACTTACAGAGAAAAGGAAAAATATCAGTTTTGTAACCTGAAAAGGGCAGCAGAATCTGCCGCTGTTTTTCCAATCTAACTAAACAGTACATCAGGGACAGCATTTCAGGCAAACAGTTTATCTGAAAGAGCAGTTCCCTGATTAAACCAGCAATGATAAATCACAGGGTATTCTCTAGTGCAATGCACTGTTTTAGCCATACAAAAATGAAAGAAAAGGATATGAAATGCTAGGCCTTAGAGACTCTACATGGTGAAAGGGAGTTTTGAAGTCTACAGAGAATTGTTCATGTGTGAAAATATTTAATTTCTTTCTCCTTTTTTTTTTTTGTTTTAATGATCTCAAGGTGGTTAGTATTTTTCATAGTTTTGACCCCCTCCCCTGAAGTAAGGAATGATTCTAGGGGAAAATTACTAAGTGTGATCCTGATTAAAGCTATACTATGACAACCACTTATTTTAATAAGTGATAAGAGTTATTACTTATTATTTTAATAAGTACATTTAATTTTTAATAACAATGTAAAATCCACAGTTTAGTAACACTAGTATTATTAAACAAGGGAATACAGAATTTAAAGCTGAAGAAACAATATTATCTTAATTTGATCCTTCAAGTACTGTTTATTCATGTATGTGTTTCTCAGTCTTTAGTACAACCCATATTTATCTGAATTGTACTCTCCTGTATTTATGTCTGGATTTCCTGTCTTGTTTTATTTTTAGCATAGAACTCACCTCATGTGTTGCTCAGAATGGGCATTGCTCAATTAGTAGTTACTTTTTCACAGTTAAACTTGTATCCCTGGACCTCACTAAAACACACCATCAAAAATGCACTATAATTTACCTTGAAGGTAGAACTTTGTAGACCTTCTCCACTGCTGGAACTTGGGGGTTACAAACAGGCATGAAGCTGTTTTTAAAGGATGCAGAAAGGTCTTCAATGACCCAAGGAAAGAAAACACCCAACATGGGTATTTTATCCTACAAAGAACATAATAAGTGCACTGTAATGAGCAGGCCAGCAAAAAGATGTTGTGCTTTCCCTTGGAGCCACAACAGAAGATGCAATCACAAGACCGGAGTTACTCTAGTTTGCTTTGGAGGTAGCCAGGAAAAGGTCTTGCAGCTTAAAGTGGTCCTAAAAACATGATCATGGCTACAACTGATAGCACAATATATGACTAATTGCAAAAGACTCTGGAGACTTCCAAGGGGATTGAAGGAGAAAAACATTAAAGCATTTCCCAGAGATTCATCCCATGTCATGAGCAGAAGCAGTCAAGGGTCAGAAGAAGTTATGACCTCCTTGTACAGCAAAAGAAGGATGTGCCCTTGTTAGAGCTTCCTGGAATTAATCTTCCATGAATGGTATGGCTAAAGTAGCCAGGAGGGATAAACGTAAGAAGAAAGAGAAGAGGTGAAAAAATATACATACACACCTTTACACTTAGAACTAAACCATGAAATAAGGATCCCTCACCACCAAGCCTCAGATGGGCACAAAGGAGAAACTCTTTAATTTCTGTCTAGGTAATAAACAAATTAAAATGGAATTTCTCATGTCTGAGATGAGTTTGACTTACTTCAAAATTACTGAATTTGGGTAGTAATATCTCACTCATTCCTAAATGAAATTATACTATAAAATTCAACTTACTGGAGTCTTTCCATTGATGATTATAACCTATATAGGAAAAATCAGTGGGGAAAAAAAGGAAGGGGAAGATACAATATGTTAAAAATAATTTTAACTGTTTCTAAATTACCAGCTTTATGAAATAAATAAACTTTAGCAATTAGGAGCTGCCGTGGTAATGAATAAAGCAGTAAATGTGTGGCTGCAGGTTACCAAATCACACTAAAGACTGGGATGATCAACTTCTTCCAGGGCAATATATCATGTGTAGCTTGAAGATGTATTAACATCAGGGATTTCAATTCTTACTGACACATGTTGGAAGTCAAATGCAAGGAGTCCCTCAATGCTTTCACAGTTTACAAAATTATAAAATTTAATCTGAAAAAAATGTGACAACCAGTATACATTGTCTTCACATGTCTTAACAACTGCTAGAGTACATGATATAAGGAGTCAATTATGTATGAAGCATCCCAACCTCCACCATATTTACAGTTCATTTAAATTTTATAAGCTAGCTTCATGAACATGATAACAATTATGAGCAAAGTCTATTGGGAGAAAGTAATTAAATGTGACTGATAATTGGGCATTCCTAAAGTGCAAAAAATGGCAAAATTTTTCCTGAGGAAGAAAGCTCTGCTAGCTACAACAGACATGGAAGGAAGCTAAGAGCATCAGTTAATTAACTAATAATTATGATAGAAAAAAGGAAGACCTGATAGTGATAAATACATAGAAAAAAAAAGAAACATATATGATGCTACTTGTTGATAACTGATAGGCAGTATTACACATTTAAAATGCTAAAGCAAACTACATATTTTTTAAATTAAAAATTACTGTCATAAAGTAATAATTTTAATGTCAGCTTGAATACCTACTATTTGACTTTCTTAATTAATCACTTGAGAAAAGACAATGGAAATATATTACGATAAAATTTTCTAATGGCATAAAGATCAAGAGAATCAGTAGCAGCAAAAAGACTGTCACATATGCAGAATGAACTCAGCTTCTTGGTAAACACACTGTGGGAAAATGATGTGTATTTCAACATTGCCAAGTGGAAAGAACATAATTATGAACAAGAAATGTAAGTCATTCTTCAGGATTGGGAATTCTAAGGAATGAGAGAAATATTGAGTGACTTAGAGGTCAGCATGGATAATTACTCGAACATGAGTTTTCATTGTGGAATACAAAAGTCCTTGAAAGTTTTAGTAGAGAAAACACCAAGTATAAGTGAAGAGAGTATGTTACATCTGTACTGGCAATGAAGCTATAAGTGCTAGATTATTGTGGCTAATTATGTGTTTAAAGAAAGATGATGAAAAATTATAAATGGCTCGGAGAAGTCCAGGAATATGATTAAAGGACTGAAGAATGTCTCTTACTGAGGAAAAAAAAATAAATCAGAAGACTAGCTTAGTTTCCAAAATTGAAAGCTAAGAAGTGACATGATCAGTGATTAAACATACTTTCCTGATGAAATCTGATAACAGAGAACTTCTCAACCAGAAAACATAAGGACAATAATCCCTTCTTATTATTCTTCCCAAACAAAACCAGCATTTCTGTGGAATAATTCTGATTCCCAGTGATACAAATTTTAATGCCTCAAAATCCTTTCCTGAAGGTAACTTCTGGTCTCCACATGATTCTAATTCTCAGTCTCAGAATGAGAAAGAGCTAGGCAATTTTTGCCATAATTATCTGTTGAAAACTGTACCTTGAGGCCTGACAATGAGAAGTAGTTAAAATCAGGCTGCCTTCTAAGCATCTAAGAATGCACAATGCACAATCCTGACCTGAGGTGTCACCTTCCAAACTACTTGCAAATTTTCTGTGGTTTTGACCTCACAGTTTCTCAAAAGTGGAGCAGTGCTCTAATCTCTGTTTTATAACTTGGCTCCTGTGAAAAATTGTGCCTCTGCAATTTATCCAGAGACACAAACAAAGTAGTGGCTGGTGATAAGCACACAAAACTGATTTTTCTATTTCAAACTCCTGTACAAGTTATCACTAGACTTCTCTGATAATACATAGTTATTACTAGTTACTTCACTGTATCTACATTACAGTATTTACAGACTGGTTTCCTATTCAGAATGCCACAGTCTTCAATTCACAATTTATTTAGTCAAACAAAAAAAAAAGAAATAATTAAAATAAAAGCAAAAGGTAAGTACTGTGGGCTATCCAGTTTCTGAATTATACAGAGAAGAAACTTAAAGCAATGGCAGAACCTCAGTGTAAAAAAAATCAGTTCTTTAAATCATAGAGGAGAGGTAAGTGATGTCTGAGTGGGATTTTGAGGTTCGTAGTCCCTAACTTGGAGAGTTGAGCCTCCTGCTTTAATCCTAGGCACTGGCACACAGTGCATAGGAAGAAATTTCCATGTGCTACAGTTTATATTCTAATCTAAACAGTGCAATATAAACTGGGGCATGTGTTATTTCATGGATGACACAGTTTTCAAGTTATGACAGTTTAGTAGTGTCCCAGGCTCTTGGTTCCCACACATTCCACAACTTTTTCATTTTCCAGAACTGTCGTCAAAAGCAGCTTCAGACTGCTGGAGAACACTGAGAGAAAGAGTAAAAGATATGTAATATATTTAGATAATAAATTGTGATGGATCTGTGTTATGACATTATCTGTTACTATAATGATAGGTCAGGATTGCAGTCAGGCAGTTTAGAGCAGTTAGTTTAAGAAAACAAAATTGTTCCCAGTAGATTTCCAAAGGCCATTACAAGCAATAGAGAAAATCTCTTTCCTCATCCTCTTTTCCAGCACTTTCTGCCTTCTGCCACAATGAATCAGTGACATACTTTTTTTTCCAAGTTAATTATCTCCAAACTCAGAAGAATATTTTCTTCAAAATTATTCGTCTACTCACTCTGATATTGATATCAAAGTACCCCATTCTTAGGATTTTTGGTGCTTTGCTTGTGTTTTTGTATTGGTTTGAACCTAGTCATCTAACTTTGTATTTTCAATACCAGTCACATTTGCTGATAAGGTGAATACATGCTTTATCTGGTCTTATATAACTGGCATTAAGTTAGGATGCATTTTTCAAGCCTAAACCCTTGATTTTTCAATTTCCATATGTGTAAAAATATCATTAGTCCTTTTATGAATTATTAGATATCACATGCAGTAGAGGACTTTTAGTTTTTATGTAGCGTTTTTCTACAATACCACTGAACAGTTTCATGTAGTATGACATGTGCATGTGCAATTTAATTTTCCTTCCAGAGGTACAATTGTCAGTATGGATGGGAAAGTACATCACAGAAAAATGAAGCAAGGTGTTAAAACATGAGTTGAGAGAAGAGTCTTTCAAACGAAGCCTTTTCATAGCATTTGTTGTCAAGTCATCGATTAAAAAAATACTTCAAAGTTACAGATGCTTTGAAGAAACGTGGAAATAAATTAACAAATGATTTAAAATACAAAAATTAGATGCTGCTCTAGGCCGAACCTGTTACAGTTATACAAGTTACAAACTATGAAAGACTTGAAGTTACAACCTTCATTTCTTAGGACCTGGTTAGATACCAAAGGGCACACAGAGATTTGTTTGGTACACATTTTATCTGCACCTACATGTATTACTTAATAGACTTATCCTAACTCACCTTCCAGGGATGAAATTACATCAGCTTGTATTTAGAAAATGTCAGTATGTTAACTTAGGTTATTCAAGCATGTACTTTTAATTAGGGAAAAAACACCATAAAAATACATGGGGAATATGATTCATTCTAGGTTACAGTCACTGTTAATAGTTCAAAATTTGCGGCATGTTCTCTTCCAGGTTCAGGTCAATAAAAAACTTATAACAAATCTTTTGATCCTAAAGCATGATGAGCTAGTCTGTGGTTACACTGCATGTCACCATGCACTCCAGGTTTCTTAAAATATTACAGACACTTGAAATGTAGAAAAGTTGTATTCCTTTAAACTGTTTTCCATAGGTAGATTTAGTCTCAAAGTTTGGGATCAGTAACTCAAATTTAGCTGAAATTTTCTGTTGCAGTCATCAACATCCAAAGCTTAACTGTGTTATCTTTCTTGGTTTTACAGAGATTAAAATTATTTTAATGGTAAATTGAGAAAGATAACTCCTCTTTCCACCCTCTACTATGCACTTTTAAAAATTACTTTTCTTGTTTCCACAAAAAGCTGTTTGAAGTACAGTGTCTTGTTTCAAAGAACATAAATAACTCAGAGCAAGTTACTGATCCCTTGCTTTGATCATGCATGTCCCCTCTTGTACAGAGAGTCATGAAACCAGTGGGGTAATGTATGCAAGTACCTGTGTTAGTAAAATTGTCTAGCTTTGTGCCTACACTCATTTGCAATAATGAGGAAAGAGACACTGCTGCTTCTGAACCTTAAGGTTACATTTTATTTCTGTAGGAGGAATGACAGTAGCAAAAAAAGACTATTTAATTATCCTTCCTAATGTCTGCAGTGCAAAGGAGTCCATGCTTCTAATTATGAGCTAGATCAAGGAAGGGTTTTACCAAGGGTTTTGTAGAGATGGCTGTGCACTGGATCAGTCACCATCATGCTGACACTCTGGGCAAAATTCAACTGCCTCCACCCATTCATAGTAGCAAAAAAGAGCATCCAGAGCAGCTATGTCTGACAATCTTTAGGATTTGGATATTGTAATTGGATATTGTAATTATAAGGTTTTTTAGGATTTGGATATTTTAATTTGGATATTGTAATTATAACTTTTCTTTATGTACTATTGTTAGATATATATACTGTTGTCGGACACGTTATTAGTAGATATTTAGAATATTTAGTATAGCGTCTCGACAAGGTAGAGGCCTTGTCAAGCCTCGAAAAGAGGGGAATGATGCCTTAGGTTTTAACTTTTATATTTCTCAAATTCTGGATCACTTAGTGTGTAACTCTGAAGTTTCTTATAGCTTGTTAGCTGCTCTCCTAGGCTGGATAAACACAACAAAGCTTCTCTGAGCCTGCTATTCAAGGACACTCAGACTGTCCCAGGCCTGAAGGTGTAAACTAGGGCCGCAAGAGAGGTGGAGAAGTTGAAGAAATTACATCATTAGCTAAAGTTTTAATTTGTGAATTTATGCTGATATGCAAATGGACCAAACCCATAAAAGTGTGAAAAACTCGTGACTCGTCGTCCATCTTGGGGTCCATTTTGGAAGTAGCCTCTGGCTCCCCAGGGTGTACCTTTGAAGGCCCTTCAAATAAATACCCACCTTTATTCCCTTACTCTTTGTCTAGTCTCTGTTTTTAGGTAGCCACCTCAAGGCATCATTCCAGTCTTTCAAGTTTTACTTCATGTAAATAATCCAAATCAATCAATACAATTGATCCCTTTTCCTTAGCTGAATAATCCTATTCAAGTAAGTGGGTGAAATCTACTTTTTATAAAGTATACAATATTTTCATATTTTGTATAAATTTAAAAATTATCTTTGTAGATTGAATACAACATTTATGGTAATTTGGAAAATAGTCTACCATAGGCATCCTCTTATATTAATCATCAATATAAATTTTCATTAAAATATTAAATTAGAAACTAATGGCATCAGAAAACAGGATTTAGATCCACAGAATTTAGTCATCTGCTGCTGATATTCTCATATCTTGAAAATATGAATTATTGACCTCATGGTGATGATAAGACCAGCATGCAGAAGTGCTGTTATTTCTCTGGGAAGTGACTAGGAACAAACATCACGCTGGTCAGTGTGATGTGGATATGGGAACTTCCTTAGCTCCAATAAATCCAATTTTGTTAACAGTTAAAGGTAGATTTGCAAGGAGTAAAGGCAGTGTCCCTGCTGTGGCTAACATGTGCCTAAACCAATGCTTTGAGCTGATTCATCAATGTCAGTTCACAAATTTCCATGAACTCTGTGAGAACTCAGCTAACCTGCAGTTGAAGCCAACATTTGATTCAGGAAGACTATTCCCATTGTCTGGGCCAGCTTTGTTTTCCACTAGACTGACATCTGCCTTTAGGCAGGACAGCCTATGAATATAATTCACATAATCTTTGGGGAAAAAAAAACCCAACAGATTTCAACACCAAATCGCCCCCAAAATACCCCAACAAACAAACAAAAAACCTGATATTGAGTGAAAGGCATTACCACAAGATACGTGGTAACAGTTTTCTTCTGACAAAGCTTTTTGCCAGACAGAACATCGTCTACTGGAACCACAGAATCACTAAACTTCCCAGTTTGTTATGATTTTTTGAGTTATATTTACAGTAGTTGTTCTTTTTCCATCTCCCCCTCACACTCTCTAAATCAACTAAGTACTGGTTTCTGTTCAAAGCTGTAGAGAGGTCATGAAGGATGAAGAGGTTACTTGTGTTGGAAAGAATCTCTTCATATATTCAAAAGGCATATTCGTGACAAGCTAGAAAAGTAAATGTTAATTATTTTCCTTAATGGTACACTATCTCAGCTCCTCTCTGCTGTAAACTACAGTCAAAGTAAATCATGACCACTAATGAGAATACAGTAGAGTGAGGACTAAGGAACTTCGAGTTTTGGCTCCATTACTGACCATAAAAGACTCCCAAGGTGCTATCTGAAGATAAATTTTAAATTGCTAAAATAAGTTGGGACTCCCACCACAAGTGAAAAAAAGACTGTGTTCATGTATAATTATAGGATTATGACCTATTTCCCTACTCAGGATCTGATCTGTAGGTTTGGTGAGCTTAGATTCAGTTCCTGAGGGGGCTTTTTCTCATGCTAAATAATTTCTTTAAATTAGTATAAAAAGACAAAACCCCACTTCATTAAAATCGGAAATTTTTGCTATTCCATTACTTTTTTTTTTCAAGTAATCCAGCACTCATCATAAAATAAACTTTCAATGGCCAGTGCTTGAATAAATATATGCATCCTAAATTTCCATCATTCTATCTTGCTTTATTTTTATTACCTTTTTAACATTTGCAACATCACTTTTTTCAAACAGCACATGATTATTCTGTTTCAACTTTTCCAGTCTGCTGCCTTACACAGATTGCAATTTCCATCATTTTTCATATATTTTACCCCTATCAATCTTAATAACTAAAATATTTATATTATATAAAAAATTTCTACTGTTTTAGGGGGATTAATATTTTCACAACCACCTTTTACATAAAAGTTTCTTCTACAAACACCTGATAACCATCTGTGTTATTATTTAGGAAATAAGATGGTCTTTTCTTTGTTTTGGAGGAGGGGCTTTATTCATTTGCTTGCTTTTTTTACCTTTTTCTGATCTTTATTGGTTTGTTTTCTTATTTATAATTTCTTTTGCATGTAGCGATCACAGTGGCGAAGTCTTCTTCAGGTTCATCAGATGATAAGTCATTAATCTTAACCCAAGTTCCAACAATATGAAAATCATATTGTGGTGGGAAAGGATGAAAAATTATGAAAATGGTACAAGAACATAAAACTCTTTTTACTTGTAAGCTGGTCTCCATTGATGTTATAATAAGAATAAACCTCAGTGATAACTACAAATTATTTTCTGAGATCAAAGAATAAGATAATTATGCTGCTTTCTCAACATTCAGGGTATAAACCACTTGAAAGATGTGATACAAACAACAGACAGACATAAAAAAATTAATTCAGCTCTTCATCTTCATTTTCTATTTTGGTTTTTCCTTCTTTTCCCATTTGTTTTCCCTCTGATACGTCGTCTTGTATTGGTGGCAAAAATCACCAGCTGCTTATCATCAAAATTATTAAGCTCATTATATTCTGAGCATATTCTTTTGTGCCAACATAGCAAAAGGATGGATAATCTTACATACTATCCCTGTAACTATAGATGGCTTGAATGAATTCTAACTACTTTGTAAGTAGGAATGAAAAGAAATCTACATTTGTTAGTTATTACTTCTTGGTTTTCCCAAATGCTTTCTATTAATAAAAGTAAGCTACTAGTGATTGAGGTAATCAAAAATACAAGGGATGGCAAATCTTCAGATGTAAAGCTTTATTTGTGTTTTCAGAGTAGTTTATTGAGTAAAAGCACACTTCTTTTAACATTAAATTCTATTAATTTAAAACAATATAAACCACTGCACATTAAAATCTATTATCTAATGAAATCCAGTGATGAGATATGGCATTCAAAAGGCTAATTTTATGTCTTCTACCATTTTTCCATCGTATGTCTGACCAGAAGGACTTGTTGGAATAATAATAATAATAATAATAATAATAATAATAATAATAATAATAGTAATATAAAAATACACCAAAAACTTCAAAACAAAACAAGCAAACAAAAAAACCCCCACAAAAACATAAACTAAAAAAGTCATAAAAAGTATTTGAAATGCATCTTTCCTCTTGTGAACGCTTACTTATCTCTGGACGTGGTTAAGGGACATTTCACCTGTATAACAGTACTATGCCTGTTGTCTGTTATCATTACCTTAACAATTTCAATGAAGTGTTGATTTGTCAACCCAGGAAAACCAGAGGGAAAAAACACAATGCAGGGGCTCTCTACTCTGCTTTCTCCTCATGAGCCACATAAAATTTTTGCTTGTGCCCATAAAAGGCAGAACATCTCCAAACACAGGCTCCGCCAGCAGAAGCTGTTTTACTGCAGAGAGTAGGTCACTGTATATACACAGGGGTAGGAGATAATTGTGGGCAACTGCAGCAGCATTGGACTTTGTTGAAAGCTTCTGCTCTTTCAGAATGCAAAACTGAAGCCAAAGCCTATAAACTGTTGGACATTTTGTGCGGATTAACCATCATTTTGTTTATTTTAGCTGTAACTAGACCACATTGCACGACATCATCACACAAGCCGACTTTATTATAACTAAAGATTGCTTTTTAGGAGTTTTGCAAGCCTATGATAATTGTGGAGTGGTTCTACTTCCACAATATAGTAAAGAATTATTGATGGCATGTGGATGTTTTGTTGTTATTTTCCTGCAGAGTTATTTCCATATGATTTTCATATTGTGCAATAAACAAAATAGCCTCATCCCTGAAATAACTCTATTATGGAAGGTTAAGTGTCAAATGTCTTTCTATTGCTCAGGCCAATGTTAAAATATTCACCATTAGAGCCAAGCTTTAGTTAGCACAAAATCATCAAACTAAACCTTTCATTCCTTAAGTGCTTTTCTTTATCTGTGAGTTTAAAAAATGTCTTTTTAGCTGGCACCAGTGGCTTTGGGGAGTGTTTTGCAGCACATTTTTGCAAATGCTTATTTCAGGTTTATTGGCCTCACCGCAGAGATTGAAGAAGACCACACAATTGGAATGATCATTTTTCTTTGCATTAGCAGCATACATTTAGAATGGCAGCAGCTAACCTTAGAGGAACCTGGACTAATGAAAGATGCTTCATGGCAAATGATTCAACATTTAAGAGGGAGTATGGAGGAGAATCCTCAAAAGTAAAAAATCACAGTGAACACCAACCAAATTGTGCTCCTTTTTACCTGTGTTTGGGTTTCGTTCTAATTAGGCCCTGCTTCCGTCCTTTAACCATTTATAACCACATTCTATGGATAAAAAAAATTCATTATCTAATAGCTCATGGATAGAAAACTCTTTAGATGCAGTGAAGCAGATGTTAACATATGAGAGAGGCTTTCCTTGCCCTAGTATTTGGAAAAATGTAAGTTTAAGCAAAGGACACATCCACAACAGATATGGATAATAGAATCTAAAAACCTGTTCGGCATTTGAGAGAAGCTTGTTGTGTTTTCTTCAACTGATGTGTACATATGAAGTGATGTGATTTCTTTTTCTTTATTCTTTGAAAAAGTATATGAGCAAGAGCTATTCCTTTAAAAGCTCATCTTTTTTTTATTTATCTTTTGGCAGCTCACTTCATAATCACATTATAAAGTATCATTGAACTAGAGTTAGAAAAACTATTATATCATCTCTTTAATCCTCTTTCAAAGTTAGCATATGATACAGTTCTCCCACAGAGACCAGCAGAGACAACTATCTTTTGCAGAAATTATGTGAAAATATAGGAACATGGGTCAATCTCATCCATATTCATTGCCTTTCTAGGCACATCATACACAAGGAATGAATTTGGAGCCATAAACAGTAGTTAAAAATAAATGCTTAAAATCCAGCCCCATATACTGTTTTCATTACATGTCTGAATAATACAAAAACTGGGAATGAAAATGCAAAGCATATTGCCCTGATCTGCAAGTAGCACTGTTTATTAAGACAGTAGTTAAAACAGTTCAAATAAACTGTCAGCCAGCCAAGAACATCTTCTGTGAAAACACAAAAAACACATACCATATTTTAAATAAAACAAAAAATTACTTTATGGGTGTGTTCTGTATGATATCACACAAGATGGATTAATGAAAATCAAAAGCTAAAGAATCGAAATCACTAAATTATATGAGTTTGCCCATCTAGAAGCCTCAGATGCACAAAAAAAGGAAGCAAGCTAAATCTGGAAACTGAAGACTTTGTCAACTCAGTGTTCCACACCACAAAGACTGGATAATTTCCAGAGTGTATAAGCCTGTTTTGTATGTTCTGAAGAGTCAAAAAAGCATCTGAAAAACTTTGACATTTGCTCAATTAAAGAGCTTTTTCCGTGTTCAGAATAAACTAACCCTAGTACATACACAGCTCTTTAACAAATAGATCACAAACATTCCTACTGCAATCATCTAAAAATAGTCCATAGTCTCTGAGTGATATCACTCCCTTGTGCAGGTCAGTTCGAAGGTTTTGAGTAAAAACATCATATTACACACTAAATTGTGTAAGAAGTAGAACTTCAACTGACTCCACATTGTAGTAATTATTTTTTTTTTATATAAGTAATTTCATGATGATTCCAATTTGATCACACTGAACTCTTAGAAATCTTCTTTTCAAATGAGCACAGATCATCTTTACAGAATAAAAGACACCTCGGTTTTTATGTCAAATTGTTCCTTGCTCTCTGCTGAGGCTAGGAAGATGATAGCAGCTTGTACTGCCACTTAGCTTCCATTTGCTTCCTTTTGAAGATTAGGAAAAGGGATTATGAAAGCCATATTGTCTGGATGATGACTGAGTATTGAGAGATATTGATTAAAATAAACAAAACAAAACAAAAAACCCACAACAGAAACTTATTAATTCAACATCAGTCACTCTTAGCCATAAGAATTCAAGAAACATTTTAAAAGCACAGCACATGATTTTTATAAACTTAAAAAAAAAATCTTTGTACAGCAAAATTAACTCAGCGTGTGACTTTGCATCTCTATGAAAACTTCATTTCTGTTAGTTAGAAACCTATAGTTTCTTATTTATAGTTTGTTATTTCTTTAAAATACTAATGCTGTGCAATACCCATCCAGCCCATATATAAGTGTTTGAGATAGATCCATCTGGCAAAAAATAATCACACTAAAAAAAACCCCAAACCCTAATACTCAAGGCATGTTGAAATCTAAAATGAAAAGAAATTTATCTTGTGATGCTACATTTTAGGACATGACCAGCATTAATATGACACAGTAAGATGTGATTGTCTGTTTCCTATAATTGGCAGCAGTTGAAGAAACAAAAGTGAGTTTGCAATTTTCTTTGATTTTCTGTATGCTTGGGATCAAGTTAAGATTATCAGAAAAATATGGCCAAATGAGAGCTAGTGTAATTCCCTTAACTTTAAGACCATGACTTTAGATCATTAATGAATTTGAAACACATTTGAAATAGAAAAATTTTTATCATGGAATTATTTTTGTTCCTATTTGCATAGCACTAATAAGCTCTGTTTATAAACTGAAGAAACCATGAAAAAAAAAGCTTCCATATTTCTCAAACAAACAGTAAATTTACTTATTTCAAAAATTTAAGTTTTCTCTATTGTTGGAAGGCATAGTTAATCAAAATTCTGGAGTTCTTGCTGTAAATCCAGGAATTATAGCCTGATCTTTTTCCCTATGCAAAATATTAACCTTTGCCAAGTACATAAGATGATAATTAAAACCAGGCCTAAATCCTTTATCAATCAAGATTTCAAAGATGTTGCAGCAGACAGATGCTATTTCAAGCTAAGATGAAAGTGTCACAATATCACGATCAAAATTTATGCCGTATATGGCTCTACAGCCAGTTATGCTGAAGGAAGATGTAAAAATTGTGGCTTTGTTTGAAAAAGGAGAACTAACTCCCTGCTTGCAATTAGTAGGTGAAAAGCCAGGAGAAGAATTTCACTGATACATGCTTTGAAAAGGCACCTTACATCTGTAGCTGATAGGCTGGAAGGGAATCAAAGAGCCTCCAGAGAGAACACTGGTTGTGCTTGAAAAATGATTATGATACCTCAAGGGAATGAATCTCTCCCAAACACTGTTTCAAACTGGGGTGGCCAATAGGCAACAGAACCCAGAAATGCAGGGGTATATGTGTTTGGGGGTTTTTGTTTGTTTTTTTTTACTGTGGCCTGTATGACCTTCTAATTTAAACTGCGTATCAGGAGAAGATAAAGAGCACCCTTCCACTTCAGAAATCAGTATTAAAAAACTGAACGTAGCTCATCAGGTTATTTTATGTCCTTTAAGGTTCATAAATATCTCTTTTATTAATTCTTATAAGTTATGCATTTAAATACTCGTGCTATATTCAAAGTCAATCTGGCCATGACATGGTCATTTAGCTATTGGATCCTGTGATTCCTTTATTTAAACTGGGATTCTTACTTCTCTTCAGCTTCTGTGGTGATTTATTGCAGACTTCAAACACAGTTTAAATAAAATGTCTGTAAAAACAGATTTCAAAACTGTAGGGCAGATTTGTTAATCTGTCATTATAGTTTGCCAGTCAAATGCAAAAGTAAGTAATTTATTTGCTTTCAAAATTTGTGGTTTATTTCAAATTATGAGATAATAATGACTTTGACTAGGTTTTTTTGAAAAATCCTGGAGCAACATCTAAACTGCTGTCCTAAATTACCATCCCCTGATGAAACCATGAACAAAGCATTGTATGTGTTGTCTCGTCTCTCTCCAATAATTTCTGTGCTAATTATCTTATTACTATTTGATTGTTCAGTGTTTTAAAACATATACAAAAATATTTATTGAAGTTTTAAAATTTCTTTTATAAACTTTTAATTCCAGACGGAATTTATAACATGATTGTTTCTTAGTATTCAACCCTAATCCCTAGTGTTTTGTAGGGAGAGGGAACATTTTTAACATTTACATTCCTAGAACTTTCTTCTTTACCAAAATGTGATAACAATTTGCATGACTATCAAAGCTGCTATATACAGGTTGACATTATTCAGTACTCAGATAAGGTAAACCATTTATCACATTGTTGAGCTCTTCAGTCAGTCTACAGCTGAGCAAATTTCTTTGGCTTGCTTTTCCCAGGACAATTATTCTAGATATATTGCCTTCATGGGAGATGTTAACCAAAAGCACTGCTTTCTTTCAGCCTTGCCCTGAAAGTCCCTCTTGGCATATAAGAAATATGAAACACATTGTTTAGATTTCACCAAACCTAAATCACCACAAGAAGGATAGAAGGGGCAACCCAAACATTGACTAGAAATTTAAGTTAGGAAAAGGCAAACCACCCAGGAGGGAAGCTTTTCTTAGATTTTTTAAAATAATAAATAAAGAACTACTCTCTTATCAAATGCAATCCTTTCACCTTGCCAACCTAACAAAGCATAACAGTTGGCACTTCAAATCTCGTAAAATTTGGGAGTTGTTAAATTCAAGCTTTCTAATCCTTTCTATAGCTGCTGTCTACCTGTGAACCGGTTATTGAAAGGAGATCCAGAGGGACCACCCATCCAGAGTCTGTATCACCAAGCAGGGAAATGCCAAGTTTAATTCTTAGGGGAGCTTTTTACCCCCACAGCATATCCAATGCTTCCATCGACCTGCAGGATTGAGTGACAAGAGATTTAATGTTTTGTAATGAGAGGCTAATTTTTCAGGAATTATACTTGGGGGGCAAAGGGGTCTCTATAGCAGAGCTGTGTCAATGAAAATGCCACAATGGTGATATCACATCCAGGTTGCTAAGATTACCACCTACTGATGTCCCAAAGGTGGAGACTAAGGAATGGAGTTCATAGATTTAGCCATGAGTTCATGTTACAGAATGCAACCATATGTTGGCACGTAGGTTGAGGAAGCAAAACTCCCAGCCATGGAAGGAACTGATAAGATGAACTAGGGAAGACAGAGATGTACAGGTATAAGAATATCATTCTTAAATTTACCTAAAGGTCAGGGGGTAAGATTCATTGGATTTTTCAGAGTAAAATAACTTTTCAGTTAAATATGTTGAAACACCCACATGCCAGATATTCTACAGATTTTAACTCGTAATTTATTATTCAGTAGTATAGTTTAATGTGGGTAAGCAGAGGCTAGAAAATAAAGTGTAATTGCCTGTAATTGTTTTTAGCATGAGATTTGTTTGCCTAGATTAAACATGTAGAAAATTATTTATGATTAAAAACGTGTTGATGGTGAGTTAAATGCATGAGTACTCTGGTTGCCTCAGGGTGAGAAGAATGACTCTATTCTCACACACAAAAGTACTTGACCCAGGGAACACATTCAAAAATTGGGGTCAAATGTGCACCAGCTGAGTTAATTTATAAAAGCCTCATTTATCAGAAGGAAAAAAACGAATCAAGAAAACGATGGGAGAAAACCCCCAAACTGATGAGATCCTAAACTTTTACAATAGCTTCAGGTGTAAACAACAGCTGCTAAAGCAAAGCAGTTCACTGTGTCTCAGTAACACAACTTAGAATGTGCTTTAAATCTCTTCAAGTTCAGTTGAATACTCCAGTGTAAAATTCATTACTGAAAACAATGTCAAGCTTTTGTTTCAGTCAATTCTCCCTTTAATGTTCCAAGAACAGTTCTCTTATTTGGTGTTTAAGTTTAGAAGAGATCTATAAAAGGTTGGTAAAGGTTAATTAATAGAATAATGTTGGCAACAGGGCAAATACATGGAGCACAAAGAAAGAATGAGTTTAGAGATTATTTTTGAAAGGCTTTGAGATTTTAAAGAAAGAAAACTCAGAGCAGTACAAAAGGTTACAGAATACCGAAAGGAAATAGGCACTGGATAATCACAGTGACTCTCTTTCTGTCCTGTAGGCTTAGTGAGTCCTTATTTAAAATGGAAATATAATCATTACTACCTTATCTCTACTATATGGAAAAAACACATCAACTACAACTCATGTTTGTCTGTTTATATGTGTGCTTAAAGGCATGAGAGGACACTTCATGCGGGGAACTAACATTCTCTTTGTACACTTGATCACATTTTTCCTGACTTTTATTTACCCTTCTGGGGCTGTGAATGAAGAAATCACCAGCTAAAATCTAAAAAAATAGAGCCGAAATTCATGAGATCTGAGTTTATAACCTTCGCTAATGGTTTAAGGGAGTAATACTCTTCTAAAAGTACATGAATGCTGAGAATTCAACATCTTCTGGTGACCATTGCATGCTTTGCTTGTGGAATTTACATAAAATATTTAGCTAAATTCTTTGTGATTCTGCCTTGTAACATTTTCCCATCTATACAATGAATCCTACCCAGACAGCAATGCCCCCATATTATTGCCACATAGAACGCTGCACACAGTGAGGGAAATTGTAGTTAAAACAGCTTTATTATTCCTAAACAGTGTGATAAAATCACACCAGAACCAATAGGTGTGACCTTTTCTTGTGAAAAGAGAATGTGACAGAATATATTTATTTTCTTCCACATTTTCTTACCTGGTCATAATCCAGGTGAGGAAGCATGAAATCAGTGCATCCAGCATTTTAAACACCTTTAATCCAGTAAATGGAGGTTAAAAAATCTCATTCAATAATATAGGGTTCAACACAGGTAAATTCATGCAGTAGGTTTATGATTTAGTTCAGGCCATGTTTACGTATACATGTTTATATATATACCCACACGCTACAGCAGTTACTGACATGTTACAGCTAGATAACAGCTATACTGAAAAGAACTATATATATTTCAATCATGCATCTAAATTTACTATGAACTTAGGCTATTGCTTTCAATTTGGATATAGTTCTCATTTCTTGACCCTAACGAAATTTCATTTTTTTCTCTTTTCTTGGGTGAAAATAGCAATAAAACTGAAACATAATGACATGCATTTCAGATTAGATGTGGGTAGTGTTGCTTTCACACTGAAATAATACAAAAAAATATGCTCAAAAGGACTTGATTTTATGAAGATAACTGTGCTATAATTTGTCTTCTACAAATTTTACACATTTCTCCTCTTTCTCAAGATATTTATGATTTACAATGCACTATAACTCCCTTTGGGTTAGTATACTGTCTAATTGATCAAGCTTGAGGGGCCAAATTTAATCCATTGCTTCCAGACCTGGTGTATTCAGCATTTAAGTGGGATAAAGGAATAAGACAAAAGGAAATACCATCAGTGATACTGTACAAGCAACTGACCTATAGCCTGGCCAGGGGGTGGGTGGTACTGCCCTTCATCAAGCTATTGAATAATATCAGGGTCAGTGCCCTGATTCAGGAAAAAAATAAACATCAATAGTAAATATGTGTCATTTTAGGACAATGAAGGGTAGCACAGGTATTACAACTGCAACAGAATATGCAAGTAAAGAAAACTAATCACCATATTCATGCTGCATTCTGGATTCCAGAGAGAGAAATAATTGCTCTGTGCATCTGATTGTGGTACCACCTCATCAGAGATCTGTTGGAAGAATAGATCTTTATAGAGGAAAACCCATTAAATCCCAGGAACAATGCAAAGGTCTTTGACATCACTACCTATTTTACTATGAACCACAGCATTAAGGACTCAGTACATACACTAATCTGTTAATTTTACCCTGAAATTATTTTCTTTTTACTAAATGTCCTAAAACTATGTTAGAAGATTACTAACAATTTTCAATGTGTCCATGTTGTGTTTGCTGACCCTGTGAGACTTTAGCCCATTCTCTCCTCTATTTGGAAAAGCTTCTCAGAGTTCATGAGAATCTTGGCTCCTCAGAGCACCCTTCAAGGACAGCCAAAGTCATTGAGCTAAAATGGGCCAAGGAGAATTTGTGCAGCATCTCTTCAATAATTACCAAGATAACTTTCAGCCACAAATAGAGTGTGAAATCAAATTTACTGTCTTATTAAGTACTATTTATATTTACTGTATATTTAGATTTAATATATGTTGATGTGAGAGGCTTTATTTGTATCTCTTCTGATTTTAAGTAATTGGCAGTGGCAGTTTGCAGAAACACATAAAAAGCAGTAACAATAAAATGATGAACAATAATTCAGTTTTGTAAAGTTAGAATTAAGAAGCGTCACTTTGGAATTAGAAATAAAATTTTAATTGTTTTAGAATAGCTCATAAGAAACACCAGGTTTACTGTTTTTTCCTTTCCATAGAAAAGCATGCTTACATCTATATCTACAACCTTTTTCTATATTAGTTTAGTGTTACCATCTGAAGGAAATGCAAAACTGAAGACAAAAATTTGTGAACCTTACTGGCTGTGTAAAATAAGCTCTTTTTAAAAAAATGTATTTCACATTCTTGTTTTATCTGAATCAATTTATTAAGATATTAACTATTGCAGACAAGTACTGGTATAGCAAAATGTACAGGGGTTTTTTATTTAACCTCAATAACCTTTACTGCTGATATTCTCCTTTTTACAGTCATATCTAAGCAAAGTTCTCCTTACATCTTTCCTTGCAGTAAGAGTGAAGAGAAGCAGAATATCACAAACAATTATAGGAACTATTTTTAAAGCCATAAGGTAGCTTTATGAAGTCTGGTAAGATATAGAGTAAAGCCCAGCCTTGCTGAGGACTTTTGTATTTGCCTTCAGAAGGAAAGAATTTAATACCAGATCTTTTACAGATGTTTATGTGTGTCACAAATAGAAGAGAGAATAAAAACACGGCATAACCCTTTAATAAAAATATTCATATTTTGTGAAGGAATTGCAAAGGTTTATTTGTTAAGCTCCTTTTAAGTGTTCATAGCTGGGCTTTGAAGGAGTGTCTAGGACAATAAGACTTTGACCTATAAATGCTGATGTAAAATTCATGGCCCTGTTTTTGGGGCTTTTTTTCCAAAAAGCACAACATATGTAAAATGGTGTAAAGTCTAAATACCCTCTTGTTTTGCAATGGGATATAGTCTCAAACAAAACAAATCTGATTTCTAAACTGCAAAAAATAATTTGGGAATCACAGATCTGAGTCAAAACCAGAAGAAACCCTTCCAATTTGACCAAGCCTAGATTTGAGGTTTTACATTCAAATATGAAAATTGAAAAAATTAAGGTGGTAGTCCAAGATTTTGAAGGAGAAACAAAGAAAAAGTTTTAAAATCCTGTAAAAAGCTTAAGATTTTCCACAGATCTATAGCAAAGCAATTGATTCTTAATGTTACAAAACTACTATATGTAGCTAAGATATAGTGCAAGTAAAGAATTTAACATTAGGAAAACCTCTAGATAATTTAGCAGCTATGCAAGTTTGCAAAGTTTTATTATACGTGGACCTGTGAGGTTTTTTTGAAGGCAAGGGTAAGCTCTTTTCTTTTAGGAGTTTCATGCACGCTCAACACTGCACAGCACTGTTTTTCCTAATTACTTTTTTTAGACGCCTGAGTGCAGTCCACTTAATCTCTCTAAAGCTAAAACTACACTGATAAATTAAAAGGTACCAAGAAACATTTCAAAGCACCTAGAAGCTCCATCATTCATACTGTTAAATTTTCAAAACTTGATATGGAGAAATTAGAACTGTCCCAAATATCTCCTGGGCACGTTTGTGAAGACAACAAGATAACACAATGCTTCTAGTTGGTATTTATTTTAAGTTGGTATCTTAGTACCCTAAGATAATGAGATTTTTTACTTAGTATTGATGGAAATATTTCAATGCAGTTTGGACTCAGGTCTACAGAATCATCTCTCCACATTTAATATGCTGATATAGAGAGAGATTCAGAGTCTTAACATCCATAGTTTCAACTGCAACAGGGATATAGTAAAAAACAACTGATGCAAAAATAAAACTAGCACTCTGTTCTACATTGATGGAACAATGTCCAAAAAATTTAACAAAATAAACACACAGGATGGTACAGAGTGAGATAATGAAATTACTTACAAAACAGAATCATAATGTACAAATGCCAGTTTTTCTAAGTAAATTATCAGGAATGTCTTTTGGAGAAACAGACTTTACATGGAATAAATTGTGAGCAGGCTTAATATGAAACAAAATATTTTCCCTGTGCTCCAAATTTTATTATGAATCTATTCATAAAGATTGTTTTTACAGTCACTCTGTAGAGTTTGAGTGGATCTGGGTAGTTTTCAAGGGCTTGTGTACAGTAAGAATTTTTGAACAGACAGAAATTACATGTGTATGTTTTTAAAAAGCAAAGAACCCAAACCTGGCATTTAGGATCCAACAGAAACTGAAAAATATGCTTCATAGAAAGAAATCCCCCCCCAGAAAGATGTCTATCAATTAAAAGCATTGAAAATGTTAAAATCAATTAAGGGTTCCAATCAGTGTCTAAAGGGTCGTTGTATGTCCACCAAAGAAACAAAGAATTATCATAGAAAATATGTAAACTATTACATGACCTTTCCCTTTGTAGTCTCCCAGCTTGTGGCCATCATCTGTTTAGAGTACTTTTCACAGGGCTAAGGTTTGGTTATAACTGTGTTAGCTGAGAGTGCTTCTGACAGGACAGTGAACTGTAGTCAACTGCCAGATGTAGCATCTCCTGGTTTTGTACAGGCTGTTGGTGCCTTCTCTGACAGAAATCCATGACCACCAGCTAGAGTTCACAGCTTTTGGAAAGTTGTAGATGGTTCCAGACATTACCTGTATTTTTATTATTCTTATTTATTTTTATTATTTTTAAGGTGGGGTTTTTAAAAAATGTCTGGGTGAATGAGTATGTTTATGGGTGCCTGCCTGTAAAAATTAAAAGATTTTAAAAACTACCTTGCTATACAGTCATCTGCAATTTCTTGTTATAAGAAATTGGGCTGAATTTCCCATTTTTTCTTTCTACATTCTAGACTATCAACATGAATTTAAAGAAGGAGCTTCCTGCAATCTTTCCATCTTAGGAGGAATATGCTCATATTAGAACATTTAATACAATATATATTACCAACTAATGATCTATAATATTTGCTGCTTAAGGCACTATGCCTAATGCAAATGAGAATAAAATCTTGATTTTCATTCTGAATTGAAATAATAGAGTGAAACTTCTGATCACTATTAATTTTAATTAAGCAAGTGTAAGCAAAGGTGTCTTCCTGGCATCTACCCATACTTTAAAATTTACCATGACAGTTTACTGTGCTTGTACGTGGTTGGACTTGATGACCTGAAAGGTCCTTTCCAACCCAAATGAATCTATGATTCTACGCCTGACTCTTTGATTCAGAATTTAAGTGATTTGCACATTGAATGAAATAATGTTATGACATCTCATTACGAAATCAGGCCAAACCCTGATGCTGGTTCTTTGTGAAATCTATTCTCTCAGATGCAATGATCTGGAAAAGGAAAAAGTAGCAAGGTATAGTTTCTGATTATCACAAGAATGTGATTTTGTTCTTTAACACTGAGCAGTTTGCTTGATGCTATCTCAATTCATCATCATTAATTGACTATAGGCAATTCATAATGTGTTACATAAATAAAATCCATTAATGACTTTGACATAGATTCTTAAAAGCACTTAGGCAAGTTAAATCTTCTGGATTGTAGGGGGAATTGCTATTCCTTTTTATAGTGTTGCGTAAATAACTGTAAAATTTGAATACCTACCCAAATTTAATTTGCTTTTGTTTCAAAACCACATCTTCCATTAACTCAACTAGAGATGTGCATGCGTAACTACATCAGTGGCTTGCATCTACACTCTCAGATCAAGTATGTACTGTGATGAATTTTGGATTACTCCATCCTTAGATAAATGGATGCATGGAGATAGGATGTGTGAATCAAAACTGGTGTAATCTCTGACTAAAGCAGAGTTACACAGTAGAATTCATGCATCCCACATATGCTTTGTGGGAGGTTTGAGTGATAAACGAGAGTCCAGAATTGTATTACCAGAAATTAAACTGAGGCCTTTCATTCTTGTGAAATGATACTATGGTACCTCCTCAAGAGGAATGAAACAAATTGATGTTCAAATATGGCAAAGTGGTTGTACATGAATGCATGCTCTGTGCTAGAAGAGTGCACATTTGCCAGCTAATCAGAATGGAGATTTTGATCTTGATATTCTCTCTCTAATGCAGAAAATAATGAATCTGTCATATGAACTTGAATAGAGAGGTTAAATCTCAACCTTATTCCATATGTTTGTTGCATATTCCAGAGGGAGTTGAGATAAGTAGCTTTTTAGCATATTGCAGCCAGATTCCATTTCACCTAAGACAGGTTTCTTTTGTGCTAAAATGAGGAAATCCACATCTATTTGCCCCGGTTGTCTCTAATTTTATCTGAATCTATTTTACTCTCATCATTCCTCTTCAATCAGTGCTCCCAAAGGCCAGAGCATATCAACACCATGAGAGCGGTGTCTTGCAAGGTCTACAATTATCCAATGGCTTGGTATGGCAGGCTAATCACATTTAATTGCAGCTATATCCTTTCAACAGGACTCCCAGCTCCAAAAAATCAACATCACAGAGGGTAAGGTTCTCAGTCTTAATTCTCTCTGGGCAGTCAGAATGAGTCCTGTATCATTCTCACAGCACAGTATTTAGCATAACTCAGTGTTTGAAAACCGTTGTATTTTAAAATAAATTACTTGATTCTTGGGCTCCTCACAAAAACAATACACTTCTTTCAGCCATAAATTTTAAGTTAATTACAATTATGACTTGCCTAGGCTATAAAACGGCCATTAGAAAAAGGCTGCATTATCCAGAGATAAGCTTGCCAGAAAACCCTTAAGGAATGAAAAGGAGAAAAAGGATTCATACAGCATCTGAGAAACTATTTTCCAGCTATTAAACATATATCTCTAATTGATATTTTAATCTCTAAAACAGTTTTTAGTGTCTGCTGTTGTTAATCTTTCAAAACTTTCAATTACTCTATAAAAGGAGGTAGTTACAGAAACAGAAAAAAAAATTGCAATTATTGCAAGTGAATAACTTAGAAATTTTTAATACAAAATAGAATCACACTGAATTTGAAAATTTCCTCAGAATACTCGGGTAACTTTGATATCCAACATATTTTCCAGAAAATATGAAATTATTACATTAGGTTTAATGATTAAATTAAACATACATTAGGTTAAATGATTAAATTAGGTTCCTTTACATTTCTTTAGTAGTCCCAAGCCTTTTGCTTCACAAAATCATTCAGAACAACTTCTAAGTATATGGGATTAGTATTAAAAAAGTTCTGGATAAATTATAAGTATATATAAAAATTATGCAAGTGAGTAGGCATCTATGAGCAAACTGTTAAACAGAAAGTTTCAAGTCACTTAGGCAGACTCCAATGTACTAGAAATTTTGCAGCACACTTGTGCGTTTTAAATTAAAATTTTAAGAAATAAGTACACTCTAGAACTAAGGTGATTGTGGTAGTGATATTAAATTAAAAACCTGAAACACTGTCACACATGCACAAAGATTTTAGAATTTTCTCATAGAGAACACCCAGTGGTGGCGTAGAAGTTATGGGAGTTAATTTGGGGATACTCAGAATCACTAACTGAATGCCAGTCAGCAGTAAGTAGTCTAATGTTGTCATTTAAGTGATCACCAGACTACTGAAAAGAGTGAACATAACTTATGCTTTCAAAGATATAAGATGCCTTGAGGAAATATTATATTTAAATCATTTCAGAAAAATTACTGCTTTCCTCCCCAAACCAACCTAAATTACTAAAAAGCACTACAACGGAACTGAAAGATTTGTGTAACTTCTCAGATATTTGACCTTACAGATGTATTTCCTAAACTCTTAAAAAAAACTGTGCACAAAGTACATCCGTTCTTCATCAGCAGCACCAAGCAGGAAGCACAGGACAGTAGCAGCATCATTTCTCTCACAGCCACACATGCAGAAAAAGGCAATGAGAGTTTTGTTTCTCTTCAGCAAGATGAGGTCATATCACTGCTGTAAGAAATGGGCATGCTCACCTTCCTTTGGGCTGTATTGACCTCCAATAGATGAACACACATTTCTTTTACAATGAGGGTGTTCCTCAGGTTTATGGGTTTTGTTTTCTGAATGTTCTAGCTGGATACCTCCAGTTAATGATTAATCACTACATTAAGAAAAAGAAAAAAAGGGCAGAGAGGGAAGGGAGGTGAGCCTAAAACAGGACTTGGAAGAAAACAAAGAAAAGAGAACATGTTCCTATATCATGTTTAGTTTCTTCAGGAGAGAACCACCTTGATTTGGTGTTGTTTACACAACTATTTTCTTGTTTGCATCTTTTAAACCCAGAATACATAAGAAATCACTAAAACATAGACCAGAACAATATAGAGTGTATGTATATAGCAAATAAAGATCTCAGTGGGAGGAGAAATAAAGCAGTAGTACAAACCACTTGACATTATTTTTTAGCAAGACCAAGTTTGTATGAGGGTAGGAAGGTCTAAAACAGTTTCATTTAAAACAGAGGGGATTCACTATGACAAAAGATAGGTTCACATCACTCAAGCACACATACATCTTCTAGAAAAATAATATCTTGATGACAGTCGTTGCAATTGAATGGTATTGTGACATTAAATAATAGACAATTGAATTAAAGTATTTGTTATTCCCTTTTAGCAACTACTTTGCTACCTGGAAAACCTCTCTAAGTGATTCTCTCATTAATCTTACTGTGAAAAGGGAGATAAGGAAAATAAAAAACCCACACACCTGCATTCTGGAATTGAGCTGTCTGAAAAAATGAAGGGAAGAGCAAACAACAGCTACAAAGCAGGAGAATTTCTCTTCAATTATGTAATAAATTCAAAGAAGATGACACGAGGATAAGAGGCTGCACAACTGAGGGGAAGACATAAAACAAGAAAAGCAAGAAATAAAGACATTAGGGGACCATCTAGGTAGAGGTATGTTAACACCTTGGGAGGAGGAAGGAAGCATTAAGAATCATTCCACCCACTAACATGTATTTCTCAAATTGCAGGTTTGGTGTTAAAGGAATTTAAAACATCCATTAACCCTTCACAGGAAGAATAGATCATGACTTAAAACTGCCAGGAAAGCAGTGAAAGGAAACCAATATTTTTAGAGCTAATTTAAGGATTTATGCTATAATTCACATCATAGAGCGTCTTATATTGCAATGAAATTAAGGATGTATATTTTGATTCTTCTTATTTAGGCTGATTAATATTGTCTCATTGAAATCTGTAGTGCTATTAGGAATTGTCATTTATGCTTGTAGAATCAGACCCAGTAAAAACTAAATAAAACGGCTATTTTTACTCAAGAAACTCTTCTTATTATACAACTTCTTTTTAACATGGCAATATTGGAAAAGCATACATAAATTTCATTATTAAAGCAATTTTAAATTTTTTTTCTGTAAAACAAAAAATATGTGTCTAATGGCTTACTGTAATGAAAAATAGGCACATAAATAAATATTTGACCAAATACTTCTGTCTGTCCCACAGACCCCACGCAACTGATTCTAGTGGGGGTTTCTGCTGCAAGAGACAGAATTTAATGTATTACATTAACGAATGATAGAAATTTCCTTTCCTCCTCCCTCTTACTCTGCTTTTGTATTACTAGGTTTTCAGTTGTGCCTTTTTCAATTTTTTTTGGCCTTTGAAAACACTGATAGAGTTTGCTGAGAAAGCAAATTCTGCAACCCCACTTCACTGTTCACAAAGAAGGTAGATTTCTAACATCTCGGCAAATAAAGATTCAGTACTTGGCTTTTTTGAGGGGTTTTTTTCTAGTTCTTAATGTGCTGACTTTGCTACCTTGACTGGTGGCTGTCAAGCACATGGGGATTCAGCATTGTAAATCAGGCCCACAGAGAAAAGCAAGGGCTACTAGCTGGTGGATTGTATGAACAGAACTGTAGCTGCCCTAAACTCTTCAAAAGATAATTTAAATACAACCCCATTTATGTGTTATCCCAGTACAGAAGAGTGAATTTCACCCTCAGGGAGTGTATATTAGCTCATATAGTAGTCTTATTGTGGAAAGTTCACTTCAGACTCAATTTACAGTATTCCCCTTCTCTCTTCTTGTCTCCCCTTCCTATCCTCAGGCCAACAAAAGGAAATCTGGTTTATATTTCTCAGCACAAGATTTGTTTTCACCTCTGACACACACTGAACAATCCCTCCATGCAAAGGCCTGTTACCAGCAGTGCCACACTTCTCGCCTCACGGACTAATCCCTCATGGTCTGCAGTGCCTTCTGCCCAGTTCACAACCAAATCAGCCACACCTCTCCTGATAAAGGCTTATCAGTGGATTTTATTCAGGGAAATGAGAAAATGCACAAGATCATAATTCTTGACTTAAATGGAAGCTTATCTTCCCAGAATTACAAGGCACAGTTTGCTAAAGTGGATGATTTCTGCTATTCATCTCTGTATAACTAAGTGTCAGAAATCAAAGATAGAATAACTTTCTGTAAATGCTATGATTCAGAATCAACTTTGCTTCAGCAGTAAAACTTTTAAAATATAACAGCTGAGTTAAATATAAGCAAATGGAAATTAGAAGTGAATTAAGCTTCTAGGACTAATCAGTGACAGTATATTAAAGGAAACTAAAAAGTGGTGATAAACCCTATGCAAACTTCATTTTCAAAAGTGTCTGAGCCTGCAGAGGTGTGTTAATTGAAAAGTCATGTGTTTGGATCCTAATGGAATTTACCTTAAACTCCATAATGAAAATGGTGCTCCACAGACCTTTGTTATGTGTTTGAACACCATGAAAAGCAAACACATGCATAAACCTCCATGTGATCCTGCAGAATCCCAAACCTGTGCGTTACGAAAACATTCATGTCACTAACAATTCAAGATAGACCCTATTTTTCGGTTCTTCATAAAACCATGTTTATCCTTGCTTTAAGGCAGAACCAGCTTCCAGATAACCTCAGTCCAGGCATTCCAAATTTTGCTCATTTTATGTTGCCTTTTCAGGCATTGGGAGGCTCAAGTCCCATAAACGTTTGTGCTCATGCATAGCATTCTGCAAATGGGTTTGCAAATGGCCTCTCTGAAACCATTCCTATATTTAAAACTGTGCATGGTCATGCAGTTGGATTAAATATCATTTTTCTAAACACTATACAGGCAGCTCCTCCTCAAGGGCATATAAGCCAAATAGACTAAACAGACAGTCTTGGAGGGGAATCAGAGGCATAACAACCTGTATTTAGCTTATAACATTGCTACACTTCCATGTAGGAAAGCCTGACTTGTTTTCGTAAGAATTTTTAAGCATTGGTCTAAAGCAGTCTGACTACTGTCAGAAACCTCTGTTTGAAAGTAGAATCAAGAGATTTTTCCAAGTTGCTAAAGCAGCTCCCTGGCACAGCTGGGAATAAGGCCGAACTTTCTGGACCTCTATTTATTAGTGTGCTCCCAACTTTGACAAATTACTCTTCTGGTGATAAGCACTGAAATATTAGGCAAATGTGTTCTTGTAGGAGAAAAGCCTTTTTATAATCTGAGAGCTTCCACCGTTATTGACATTAATCTTGCCACAATGTCTCTGAGTCCACAGCATCTTTCAATTACATCAGACCATTTTTATGTCTTAGATGCTGACTATGCATAAAATTGAGTTATCTTTCCCTGCGTGTGCTGGGTTACCTCTGGCTAACAAACTCCCACCCTGATGCTTACTCACTTTCTTCCTCAGCAGGAGTAGGGAGAAAATGGGAAGAACACAGAAGAGGAAGTCCATGAATTAAGATAAAGATAAGGAGGTCACTTACCATTTTCTAGCAAGGCAAAACAGATTGATTTGGGGAAAAATAACTTTATTGACAATTAAAATAGATCGATAATAAAAAGACAAGCATTAAACCAGTATCTTTCCTTCCCCTTTTCCTAATCTAAATTTCACTCCTTCATTCTTGTCTCCTCTCAGCTCCTCTGAACAAAACAGGGTAATGAGAAACAGGGGGTTATGGTCAGTACATAAAGCTTTCTCTCACTTGCTCTTCTGCTTATCCATGGTCTTCAGTCCTTCAGGAAACATCCAACTGCTGCTGTGTGAGTACTTTGTGGACTGTGATGGACACCTCCACTGATGCCATGGAGCACCACTTCCTCTGACCATGGTGTTCCCTCTTCTGTTTCTCACTCTTTTGGCTTCTCTTGCCTGTGTGGCTTTTTTTCCTTTCTTTTTCTTTTTTTTCTTTTTTTTACTTTTCTTAAATATGTTTTCCCCTTTTGGCCAAGGGGTTCAGCTGTGCTCTGCTGGGTCCATTGGAGCTGACTGGGATCAGCTGACTCCAGTGCAGAGCAACCCCAGCTTCTTCTCAAAGAGACTGCAGGCCTGCAACCCTGTTGAAGTTAATTTTGGGATGTGTTAGATTTACTACAAATCAATGGAACAGTACAAACAAATATGTTCTTTTAGCTAGTTTACACCTTTGTACACTGCACAGTCAACAAGTTATGCTGAAATCGATCAGATAGCTTGGTAGGTTGTTTGATAACCACCTTTTCATTCTACTTTTCTTTTCTAAAGAAGACCCCTTCCGCCCTCCCAACCCCTGTCAAAAAAACCCCAACCTGAAAAAATAATTACCTCAACCAACCAAATAAAAAATTCATGAACAAAAATCAGTTTCAAATGAGTGCAATTTTAAGGATTTTCACCTGTCTGAACAGACATCTACGTATCAATAGCTGAAAACCTGGTAATGTTTTCAACAACTAAAACTTGCTGTTGTACATCAGATGAAGACTGACTAGATGTAATGAATGAATTATTCAGAAAACTAAGATGGAAATGACAAAGAAGATCATTCAAAGGCTGAATATGATGTACTTTTCTTTCAACTATGTTTAAAAGTTTTAACAATGCAGTGTTAAAATGAGAACAATCTGATGTTACATTTGTTGAACTTTTTGAGATAATGAATTCAATAAATACAAATTGCAATACTGAACTGTTGACAAATGATCAGGTCATAAATTTGATGCAACTGAAAATACATCATGACAAAGCTGAAAACAGATAAAAAGCTTCATTTAATTGCATACATCAACTCACAAATACTCTAATTCATGTTTCACTTCAGTCAGCCCTGACTTGATTTCATACTTCATGTGAGAAATAAGTTGATTTTTCACAAAAATTCCAGCATTTTCAAAAGACCTCACCAAAACCAGATATGAAATATTTGTTTGAAGGACACTGTGTCCTGATTCAGTGACTATGTGTGTCTTCCAATATACATATTAGGAAAGGAGATGATGTGCTTTCTTCAAAACCTAGCTCTTTTTTCTTTTTTTTTTTTTTTTTTTTTTTTGATGGTGGTATTTATGTTGTCTTTGATAAAGCAGTAGAATAGATATTTGCCTTTTATAAGTAGTCTTGAGGAGATTGAATTTGCTAGGCTAGGGTCTAAATTAGAATTATGTCAGTTTTATATTTAAATCTATCAAAAATAAAGAAGCACTGAAATGAAATGAACTGTATTGCAAATGCTATTTTAAACAGAAGTCTGTCTGAATAATACTGTTCATGTCAGGCAAGCAGAATTATGCCTCTAAGACAAATACATTATTTAGTACATGTTTTCTGAAAACTTTAATTAAAATACAACTTTATTTCTTGTTTTTCATTATAAAATACTCAAAAAGGAGAACTTCCACATTTGTCCATTGAATCCAGCAACTAGACCCAGAAATACCATAATCTCCCCAAATGCTTTATAACTAATTATTGCTGCTATTTTACATTACACAGTTATCAAGGATTGAGGGGAGTTGTGGAGAGGAAAAGAGTAGATAAATGTTTGAGTAGAACCAAGTGTCCAAGACTGCTTTTTCCCATGTCAGTGACCTCTTAGCTGTTCTTCTGACATCACAAATCCCACAGGCCTTACTGCAGAGTACTCCACCCAGAATGGGACACTGCAGAATGTCCCTATTCAGAACAACCCTTAAATGTCAGCACATTTTACACGGATTTGGTCAGGAGGGCATCAGTCCCTTGTCTCAGTGCTGGATAAGGACACTAAACACCAAGCTATTATGGAGTAAAGTGGTGGGTTGATGATGTGTTTTAAAATAAACATCCTGGCCTGCACTTCCAAAACTTAATTGCAATTCTTTTTCCTCAAGAGAAATTTCCGTACTCCTATTTCCCATATCCTGTTAGGCTGCATGGCCAAGAGGGAAGGAACCAAGAATCAAGGCACATAATTTTGATGCTGTGGGCACATTTGATGTTTATCTTTTCATGAATGGTCTTAAAAGGCCATCTGCAAGGATGGCACAGCAAAGTGGAAGGAACACCTCTGCAAATTTGAGATTCTGCTGCTGCAGAACCTCTGTGAAGGTAGTTTGGTCCAAATTCACAAGGGTGTTTGTTTGATTCCTATTAAAAAGCAACTTTTTAAAATGACGATAAAATGATTGAATCCTTCTGTGGATTTCAGACCCCACTTCTTCTAAGGGTTTCACCCTACTAAGCATTGATTTACGACAGCTGAAATTTTGTTGGATTTTAGACCTAATATCTTACTAATAGGATTAAATTTTGTCAATATAGATATTAATCCATATTGCTTTTTACTGAAGCATGAATTATGTGGTAAATATCACTTCTATTTGGGGACCACAGAAATGTGCTAAATGCTGTCATCACACTAAGAGTATTTTCAGTAGGTTTCTACCTTCTTTTATATAGCAAAAGGCTTTCTCAATAACTGGTACTATTTTTAAAGATTAGAGCACCTGTATGTCTATGTAGGCTCAAACTTTTTATGCTTTCATTCTTCAGCATTAAAGGAGACATCTTCCAGCATGTCTTCTGGAGTCAGGAAGAAAGTAGGGCTAATTCTCCAGCAGAGGGAAAGAACTGGCAAGTAACCACAGCCATGTCAGCAGATTCAAGTCCCAACTTTCCAGGCTGCTACAACAACTGAAAACAACATATCCATTTCACCCATGCTCTATCCTGAAGGTTCAGGAGGTGAGAGGCAAATCTTGCTACGTATAAACAGTCATCTACAGTATATTTGACAAAGAAATTTTATTGTCTTAACATGGCTTGGCTTCTACCACCCACAGTGTAGAAATACAACAGTGAAGCTTGTAAACCCGCTTCCATCCTGTTCTAATGATAGTTTAACAACCAGAAGAACTATAATGTTTAAATATAGAATTATTTCTGTTTACACATTTAACTATCCCTGGTGTTATGGGGACTTTGGCAGTTTACATAATATCCTCGGAACAATAGATATGTGCAGTCTGCACTGGGTGAAATGATACAGCCATCCTTTAAAGGATTAAAAATTGTAGCATTTTTGTTGATTTTTTAAATGACAGCTAATTCTGTCTTTGATATGCAACGCCTGTGTTGGCAGCCTCTTGATGCTGACAGCATCTAGATTCAATTCAGGAGCTCCAGCTTAAATTTGACATTCCATCCAGACTTAGAGGCACCAGGCACTATGGTGATGTCTCTGCTGGTAAATAAAACAGGGTACAATGCCTGCTGAGCAGTGGGTATTTAAATAAGAAATGCTAAGGTGAGTCATGCATCTGAAATGCTCCCTTTGTCTCTCGTGGATTTAAGTTCTAAATATAAATGATACTCCTATCCTGGCTCCTATATGATACCAGGACTCAGAAAAGGGATTCCCTCCTGCCCTTTAGGTACCTCCTCTCCAAGATGAGTTACTTCCTTTAAATGTGACTGGCTGATAACATTCAGATTTGGCTAGTACTTAGCAGTTTTCCCTGAATATTGTAATGGTTTGGCTTTTTCTTTGCATTGCACATAAAACGTACTCACTGTTAGACTGAGATTTAAGTCTACTCATTTTCTCCAAAATTCAAAGCAGAATTTAGGACTTAGTTTGACTTCTTCAAGCAAAAAACAGTCAACCCAAGACTAATTTTTTCAAGGAAAATTGTGCTCAGCTTTTTTACCTTCACAGAATTATATTGTATTGTATTTATTTATAGCACCGATTGGATGAATGACACTTCTTTAATCATATTGTCCTCAGTTCATGGTAGGGTGTTTTTGTTTTGATTACATGTTTTTGTTTGTTTTGTACTTCCCAGCTTTTATGTTAATGCTGATCCTTCATAGATGCATTCAAAGTACAACCAGACTATCCTATTGCTAAACTCTGATAGGAAAATAAAAGCTTTTATTGTTTTCTCACTTTTGAGAAAACCTTTATTGGATGAATCAATTTCATTACTTCTTTGTAGAAGTATGAACTGTGATGCTTAAAATTTGGTCCAAGGTCATGTGAAGCACAGCCAAGTCTCACAGCCTACAGGGTCAGAAGGTCAATCTGAGTCTCCATCCTGCTCAACACAGACCTGAGGACTCCTGGCTATCATTGAACTAAAACTTTGACATCTTTTTGACTCAACCCCCCGTACCTACAGTTGAAGTACACTGAAATAAAGCCCTCTGAGAGCTGGTTTTGCTCTCCTTAGTCACCTTTTCTAAACCCTTGTGAGTTCTCCTTGGAACACCAGGGGCACACGAGGTACAGGTTGAATGTCACTACACTAAAATGAATCTTTGAGGTGAAAGGAAACAAGAACATGGACCAGTCTTGATTTAAAGAATCTGCTCTCATTTTTCAGTTATTAAAAATCCCTGATATACAGATCATACTGCCTGACTTCACGTTTCATAAAAACTGCTTCAGAGAGATTAAAAAGAAAAACATATACTTTCTAAAATTATATGTATTTTCTTCAGATTTCTAAAGAAAAGTCAGTGTGCTTCCACGATTTCCAAATCAAAGGTGAAAAGATTTTATTTATAAATTAATCTGTTGGAGGTCTGCTCAGGAACTGTGCTGTTACTACATAGAATGGATAAAATGCATTAGGCCTACGTGTGCTCTTGGTTTATATCAGCACATATATTCTCCAGCACTAAACACAGCTGTGAAGTAGTGAGTGAAGGAAGAAGGCTGTGTGGTAGTGAGAGCATTTCTCCATTTCCTAACCCAAAGCACATGTTTGCATTGAGCACTGCTAACAGGCAACCACAGCTCCATTAGCCACTTCTTTTTCCCCATGCTTGTTAGGTTTTTTTAGGGATGTCTGAGAGATGCAGCCTACTAAAAGAAGCAACAAAGAAAAAAGAAAAAAAACAACGAAAAATTTTCAAAAATTCAATGGGAGAAAATGCAATACTAGATTTCCATCTCGTGCCCTAGTAAAGCTTATTGCCACAGGTCAAAGGTGGAGACATTTAAAATTGTGATTCTGAAGGGTGGTGACAATTTTGTATCTCTGTGTTTATCACTCATACATCTGGTTTATATCTGGGCATGGTTATAATTTGTTAGCATCTTGAAGTATTTTTCTTTTCTTTATTATACTTGAGTACACTGTGTCTAGATGGATGTCCTGGCAGTTAATTGACATAACAGAAAGGATTGCAAATATTAACATAAGACAAAGCAATATATAAACTAATCCTAGGAATGTAAGGAAGTAGTCAAAGATTGTTAAAATAGAGGGTGAATGCAATGATAAATAGACCATAACACATATAATTTTGAGAATAACTTGATACAGAAATTATATAATTAATCAGTTACAACTAAACTGCAAAAATGGAGGTATATCTACAACTTCTTTCTTGTAACTAATGCTTACACTTTAGAGTCATCTCCCTGGCTGCTGTTAAGCTCAAAGATGGCAAAGAATGCATTACTGCTAAGGAAGGCTCATTTAGAGGATAAAAACATGTAAAGCTGAATTTAGTACCTAAATCTATGAACATAACAGAAACTCAACAAAAACTCAGCGTTGTGTTACATAGTATATGCAATGTGACCTAGTAACTAAGACATTGAAATGATGAAATTGCCAAAACCAGTTTGTCTTTGAATTTGCAGCTATTAAGTCTCATATCTAAACTTTCTGCTAAAGACTTTGCAGGGTAGAATATCTCTTAGTGTGCCCACTACACTTCTGAGCACCAGCATTAGAACCAATTATACCTCTCAGCTCTTTAAATTTTTGCATTTGTCCAGTTCAAAATCTCAGTAAAAACTATATATATTTTTTCACTTATATGCACTCACTGTTCCTGTTTTTAAGACCATGCAGTAACAGTACTGTTCATGATGCTTTTCTATACACCTTGAATCCAGTGAATATAAAAAACCAGACCTGGCAGATAAACCAGATAATATTCTGACACATGTTTCTGAAGTGATTCTAGATTGTTTTAAATGTAGGGAAAAATATATTCTAAAAATTGTATAGCAAAGATAAAAGCAAGTAAACCAAAATTCTGTTAACTAGAAAAAAACCTTGCACAACTAAATATGCTTTGTTATAGGTAGTTCATATTTATTTATTCCATGCAAATTGATCTTCTGAATGCAATAACCAAAACGATGTAATAAAAGTTAGTTCTGTTTCGGGGAAGAATTCAGTGATTATGATGAACTAACTTTTCTTTAAATATGTCTTCCCACAACATCATGCAAGTTAGAAAAAGGTCACGCAGCTTGTCAAAAAAAGACATATAATGGATGTTGCTTTAAAATCTAAAGTACTGTATCCATACAAAGGTTTAAAGTAAAAGCTGGAAATCCTTAGCTTTCTGGTAAGTAAGAAAATATAACCGAACCCACTGGCTCCTCATCAATCTGCCCTAAATTCCACTTTCTCTCACAGTTAGAAACTTCAATATATTTTCAAATAATGCCCCCAGAAGAATTTATTGCTGTTTTGTCTATTCTCATTTCTAGAATGGTATATAACACACACAATCTTAAAACACAGTAAATTTTGAAAAGAGTATGGAACTCTTGCCCTTTATCAGAAAGCTGTCTGCATGTTAGGTTTTTTTCCTTTCACTCACTGATACTGTATTCCCAGAAATGATGTCATGCTATTCATATCATATCTCACAATAACACTTTTCTAGAGTAAACCTTAATCTCTTAAATCCAGTGTACAGTGGCTGTCCAAACAGAATAGATCTCTCTTTTTCTTTTTTTTAATAAAAGCCAGGTGATAAAGTAAGTGCTTCTGATAAATGAGAACCCTGCAGTACTGTGGATCTAATCCTCCCATAGAGAGAAATATTTGACCAAGCATAATGTGTTTCTTATGAGGAAGGTATCTTTCACAAAGGAAACAAAGCATGGAATTTCTGTAACATTCCTTGCATAAATATTCTTATAAATATAATGCATATGGAAATAATAATAAAAAACCCAGCTACTTTCATCACTCTTTTTGGCCCAGGAAACAATAAATAGGTAGGAATCCTGGCCAATTTTTTCAAAGCCTAATGTCTGAAGGTAGCCCTATAAATTGTATCTATGTGAAAGCAATTTTCAGAGTTACTGAGAATTCACAGTTCTCACTGATTCCCACATGGATATAGGTACTTATTTCTGGACACACAATTTTGAAATTTTTTGGCATGTAATTCAGCCATATAAACTCAGAATTTCACCCAGTAAAAACATGAATGAGATTTATCATTGATTCTCCTGATATTTACTGTCTCTATGTAGCTACTAGTAAGGTCCCACAGTGTAGGTTTTGAGCACCACCCAAGATTTAAAAATTAAAACCCATAAATCTCTCTTTCTTATTTCCTGTCTTTCCAGTCTGGAGAACATGGTTTGATTCATTTATTTGGCTTTTTTTTTTTTTTAAAGTCTGCTTGAATAAAAACTCAGGGAAAAAAAAGAAAATATGCTCTTTCTAAAGAATAATTTAGAGATACCCAAACTAGGTTTTAAACAAGCTGGAAGCTTGCACTCCTGAGAAGCAAAGCTCATACCTCTGAGTTGCATCCCGCTGTGGTCATGCTGTCTCATGCATGAATTGGTTCCTTTACAGCTACCTTGGGCTAATCCTCCTCTCCAGTGTGGCCTGTAGACTAGACAAGTCATAAATTAAATAGGGGAATTTCACTGTTTTGTTCCAGAAGTGATGAGGCCTGCAGCCGTACTGTCTCAGGGGGTCAGCTGCACACACACATCTTCCCTCCCAGACTGCTCATTCCTGGACCAGATCCACTCAGCAGAGAGTCACATCCACCAGCTCCTGGCTGGCCAGATCCACTTCCTAGTCCACACCTTGTTAATCGTGTTTCAGTGATATTTCTTGTGCTGGGGGGAAGACAGGGATTAGGAATTTTTCCAGAGAGCTGAAGGACATAAACCCCAAAGGAGTGTCCTGCAGTTAGGCAGAATGCTCTGAGGTGAAGCAGCATCTCTTGCTACCTGTCCCTTCCATCATCAGGGAGTCTTCCCATGTTCCTTTGGACATTTCATCAGTCTCCTGCCTTTTTAGCTCCAGAGATTATAGTCTCTACTTTGGAAAAGGACTACAGACATTCACAGGTACCTTATACACAATTAATTTTCTGTGAAAATGACAGTAATTAGAAAAAATCAACTATTGGTTTGTATGTGTACATGAAAACCTCATGAGGGAGGTCCAAAATATACCCCTGGGATCAGAATGGTCAGAAGAAGAAAATCCTGGTATCCTGGTTCAGGATAGCACGTTGCTAAGCAGAGACTGCTGTTGTGCTTCAAACAAATAATGGCTTTCTTGGTTTATGAAACTTCATTCCTGAAAATGGAGAAATGCATTAGTCAAGTCTAAGAGAGGATAATTTCTGCACCAGCAGTGGAAGGTACGTGTTCTGGTGAGGAGACAGTGTACTGGCCAATGCAGACAAAAACTGCCTTTTTTCAGCTCTGATAGGAAGGACTCACTCTTTGTTACTGACTTCATCATGAGTCAGTTCTCCAGACAGGACTGGGAAGTTCATAGAAAACTGCTTCTCCCAAGTGCTGCTGCTCCTNTTCCTTCCTCCCATTCCTTCCTTCCCCATGACCTTTTAAATATCACTTTATCTGGCTCTGAGAAAGGTGGAGATGCAGTTTCTGCCTGATGCAGAGCTGAGCTAATGGTAAATAGCCAGGGACATGGCAATTCCACGTTGCTGCACAAGGTTTGTAGAGATGGTGAAGAGTGCAGAGAATGTTAATATCTCCAGGAGAGAGAAAATCTGCAGGAGAGATTGCCAGTGGAGAAATGCTGGCGATGTAACACCTCAGATACTACACGACAGAAAACAAACCAGTTCAACATTTTGCAATTTTTGCTCATCTCTGATTGTCAGGCAGAAATCACTAGCCTACTGAAAGGAAACAGAAATTATTATGTTTCTCCATGTGAAGGCATTGGAATCTTGCTATGCTTTAACAAACCTACACTTTTTAGACATTGATACAAAATACTAGAGAAAAGGATGCACAGTGAAGAATTTGCTAGCACATAGCTGTCTATGTAGCCATGGTTTGCTGAGGGTTCTTTGAGTAGTTCAACAGACATCTTTTTTGCTGTTTAACAAACAACTTAACTTGTCTCTGAATTAATTTTACACTAATTTTTAGTAAATTGTAGAATTATATCAGCAATATTTAAGAAAGGTACCAAAATGCACTTTGCAAAACAATGAGAATAGCTAATCTGTGTCTTACTAGCAAAGCTAAAACAGAATATAGATTAAAAAAAAGAAAGAATAGGATATTTTATTTAAGTGTTGAAAAATTAAATCTAGAGCCTGCACCATTGCAGCCATTAAGCATGTCCATGACACTTTAATAATTTTCTACCCTGTGAGGACAGGAGAGCTTGGCTAGACCTCAGGGACAGGCAGCACTCCCACACCTGGCTGCTAAGTGCAATACTGAGGTGTTTATGCAGCCACAGCTATGGGCAAGTCAGGGCTCTTAGGAGAAAAAAAACTAAGAACAATAACATTATTTTCTTAAGTTTTCCTATATTGTATGTGAAGCTTGAGGAAGAGTCAAGAATTTTTATCTCAGTTAATACATCTTGATAGGTATATAATTTCTTTTTTCCTTAACATCCATAAATGTTTCTGAAATGTACTCTCTACAGGACAATCAACATCCTCTCAATGGAGTCACATAACCTGCTACATAAGGCAAGGACCTGATGGATACTGTATAGCAAAATATTTGTATCACATATTTTGCCATATTTTAAGCTGTTTAGGTATTGCCTGGTATAAGAACTTGGACTTATTCCATATAGATTCCCACAAACTATTGCTCTCTTTTCCTATATTTATTTTTTTAGCCAGCCTAGAAATTTATAATATTTTCCTATCCATGGGACTTAGGCCAGCACTGGACAATATTTCATCACAATAGCAGACCATGAAAAATAATGGTTGTGTCAATGTTTGGAAATGGCACATTTGAAACTGAAGTCATTATTTACAGGATCAAAAGGTGCCCATATACAATGATCTCACAGCTAGAATGCAAATTAAATAGGTATGGGGTGATTTTCTCTGATGTGATGCCCTGAAGCTCAGAGAGGATAAAGCAGGCCTCTTGCCTCCACACTGAAATACTTTTAAGTAAAGTCGTGGACAGTCAAGATGCCAACTTAAAAAATTTTCTCAGTTTTAGTTAGACATGTCCTTGAACCATGCATTATCATAGAGTATGCTTTTGAAGATCTTAATGGTCTAACTGGCAGAGGCTCCACAATATATCATACCTGTATCTTCAAACACCTATCTCATTTCAACAAGCTAGGGGAGACAATTAGAATAAATATTTTACTAAGAATGTTCTAAGCTAAATAGCTGGATCTGCACTATTCTTTCTATTTATGGCTTCTTAATGAACATTAAGAGTGTGCTGAAGGTATTCTAACAGATGGATCACAAGGAAGTTCTGTACATAATTTACATTAGCATACTTAAGTTGTTCACAGAAAGCAAAGATTTCAGAAAATAAAAGTATTGTTTTGATTTCTTAATACAAATTTGTTGTATTGCGGAAAACAGTCTTGCCACTTCTCATGATTTTACTTCATTTCTCATTTTAATTGTTGGTCACTCAAATCAGCTGCTCCTAAAACAGAGGTATGCAAGAAACTCACTTTTCACTGAGAAGGAAATAGATAACAAGGAGGAAGAGATAATTTTCCCTCCTTCTTGATCAGAAACAAACATCAAAGACTCAAAAATCAGGAAACACAGTTTTCTATACCTTGAAAAATGACTGTAAAAGTCATTATATTATTGCTAAAAAGATTTCAAAATGCTGAAAACCTAAGAACATTTCATGCTTACACAGGATGGTAAAGATTGTAGAGTACTAGAGCTCTGCACTATTACAAATAGCAGCTTCATGTCTTTAGGGAGTCTGAGTATGCCAAGCAGAGGAGACCACACAAAGTCTGTAGTTACTGTCTTGTCTCTGGCAACTCTGATTTTTTTTAATTGGCCACCATCATACTTTGCTGGGGAAATATCCAGCATATAGGTAATTTTGTGGAACTGACTGGAAAAAAAAGAAGGAGCCATGAAAGCAGAAAAATAATAAATCAGCCACCATTTTAATTTGAGAAACTTCTAATTGTAACAGTGACTCACTGTAATTAGCAGCCTTTTCCTTAGATGCGTGAATGGCCTACAGGCAAGAAGACTGATTCCCTGTTCACTGAATCATTACACAGTGTATACATGTAAGGCTTAAGAAAATCCAGTGCATTCCCTAAGCATAGAATTCCCTGATTCCTTCTTAAAATAGATGTTTAAAATGAAGCAGATTAATTAGTCCCTAAAAGAGCATCTTTCTCTCCTCTCACATGACCTTGACCCCAAGAGGAGTGTCTGAGGAGGAGATGTGGGTGGCTGTAGTAGGTGAGACTGATCCTACTCTGGGTAGCAAAGTCCACTTGTGACGACTTTGCCGGATACTGTGCCCTGTTTTTTGGTGATAATGCTGCATCTGGTATTTGAGTTAACACCAATAAAGCTGAGCTGGTCTACACTGGCTGTTTACATCATGGATACTCTTTATCTTTTCTGTGAGTAAAAAAAAAAAGGGATAGGTCTCTTCTCCTAGGTAAACCTGACAGGACAGGAGGAAATTGCCTCAGGTTGCACTAGGGGAGGTTTATAGTGGATATTAGGAAAAATTTCTTCACAGAAAGTGTGGTCAGTCACTGGAACAAACTGCCCAGAGAAGTGGTGGAATCACAATCCCTGGAAGCATTTAAAAAACTTGTAGATGTGGTACTTGGAGATAGGATTCAGTGGTGGACTTGTCAGTGCTGGGTTAATGGTTCTAATGATCTTAGATGTGCTTTTCAACCCTAATGATTTTATGATTCTCTGAAGGTGGAGAAACAGCCTCAACCTGTCAGGAGTACATGCAGTTTCCCAGCAGGATATGGCATCTAAACTCTAAAGCAGACAGAGATTGAGTGGTTTCTCATACAGCTCTACACCTTGGAAAGTCAGGATATTTTTAACAAGATACCAGTATTTTCAAATAGCTGTTTCTTATCAAACACCTATCATTTCCATGTTGGCCTTAGTTCTTTCAAAGCAGATTGTGAACTAGAAATAGAGAATAAGTTTCATGCCAGCTAAAATGGCTGTTGACACAGAATAACTCAGGAATGTGCTTTTGGCCTCTATTTTATGGTGTAAGTCTGTGATTCATTTTGACAATCTAAGTCATCCTTTTATGATCTTAATGTTTTTTTCCTTTATGAGACTGATCATCTTCTCACTTGTTTTGATCAAAAGCCTAAAAGGTATGTTCTTTATTTGTTTCAGGCAGTTTGGCCATCTTCTCTAGTGGCCTGGGAAAAAAGAAGGAAAATCCTAACAGTGCAGGGAACTGACAGATGGTTACAGTTTCCTGACAAATTATTTATTTGAATTCTTAAACACTCAGCTCTTACTTATAACTTTTTCACTTCAGTTTTAAGAGCCCATTTATCAACAAGAATGATCACATATTGACCATACCACGACTCAAAAGCAAATGTATTCATTTGCTCACTATACGGAAATGAGTTAGTGACAAGTGAACTGATTCAGACAAAACACCCAAACTAAGGCTCCAGTTCAGCATTTGAACTCTAACAAAAAGCTTGTCTACATCCTTTCTTTCTGCTTTTTTCTAAACCTTGGTTGTAGGCCCTAATTTGATATCACATTCCCTCATGTGGATTTTCCCTTTCAGAAAACTGATTTTTAAAAGTCCTTGAAAATATAGGGGTTTTCTATATATATGTATTTACATATACCCAGAAAGACCGATTTTTATCAAATGTGTTACTTTCAATATGAAAATCTTTCTACATGAAATGATTTTTCATTTAATGAGAAATTTTGCTACTGGATTTGAGGAAAAAAGTGGTGATCACTGGCTGAAAAGTTTGCAAACTTTTTATTAAAAAAAAAGGAATTGAATTTTCACACGGAAGAATAAATTTTAACTGTTAAGACAGGTTTGAAAACTTCTGTTCCCTCCCTGCTCTCTGGTAAGTGACATCTTTTCACTTGGCAAGTCCAGCAATGCTAACTGGTCCCCTCCTTGCCCTGGTACTCACAACAAGTCAGTGCCTCAACCAATAGTAAGATATTTCAGTTGAAAATGGTAAAAGCTTTAAAGTAGCTACAAGGTAGGTTTTCTTTGTTATTTATTCTGCAGTTTAACATGACCAAATCTCTCAGCTTCTTGATGTGAAAATTTTTTTAGAGGTAAAATTTTATCTTTGCATTTATCTGCACTAGTATCCTAATTTTAAGTGAACTATGGTTTACCAGGCAACATCCGCTATAGAACTGACACACTGATTTGTCATATTTTCCTTGCCTGATTTCTCTTCCAGTACAGTGAAGTTTTGCTGCTTTTTGCAGACATATGGTTCAGTGTTTATTCTGTAAGTATATCCAAGACCCATTCGGACCTTCAGCTTGTATTTTATCTCATTAGACAGTGGTTGCAAATACAAAAAATTCTCGTGCTACACAAATGGAGTATTTACTGTCTCCCAGTGGAAACATTTGGGGGTCCAAGCAGCAAGCAATCTCTCCTAAATGTGATGTTAGATGAGTGAATGTGTGTGTGTGTGTGTGTGTTGTCCTAGGTTGCTGCCTATCGTAGGATGTGAGCTGTAGTCCCTTTGTTCCCCAAAGCCTCCGTGAAATCTGCAGTAGCATGAAACAGATGAAAGAGATTTCAGACTGAGGGACAAAAAAGGTGTTTCTCCCTCAGCTCTGTGCACAGCATATTCACTCTGTGTGCCAGTATCTTGAAAACTAGGTCCTTTGCATGAAAATTTGTCTCACAGTGATGGCCATAGCAGTGAAAATTAAAGGCTTGTCAAAGACATCCAAATCCTCTCATCTTAGTAACAAAAGTATCCTTTATTGATTCTGTGAGTAACCAGCATTTCAGTGACACAGGACCCTGGCTGCAGAACCAATATTTAGAACATGATGAATGTGCACCAAACTAAGAAAACACACCAATCAGCCCCGCATCTGAAGGTCTTCTCTAATGGAAAGAATAACCAAGTGATGTAAACAGAAAGGGCAAACCAAGTGACAACCTACAAGACCACCCATCTGGGCTAGGCAGTGTGTTTCAGGGTTATCTGGCTGCTTTCTTTGTGCTGGTTCACACAGTGACTATTGCTCTAAGTTTTGTTGACAGCAACCACAGTGCTTTCTTTAAATGTAAACATTCCCAAGTTTGAAGACACAGTTCTCAGTGAGTTTGCTAGAAAAACTCATATCCTCATAGATGGCTTAACTATTGCATTTCTACAACACAACCTTCCTTTGGAGTTTCCATCAGCAGAATATGTCTGATAGATCCTGAAGCTGTTCAATCACAGATATTTGCACTGTATTTCTATAGTATACTTGTATGAAATGACTTTTAAAAGAGTTTTACATCTTTTTGATGAGAATTACAAAAGGTGCATAATGTCAACTCAAAAAAAGAAAAGCAAATGTTACATGCAGCCAGTGTAGAAGAGGAACATCCTTGTAAGCAAAAATAAACTCATTAAAATATTTAATTGAACATAAAAAGCATTGCTAAGCCTATTTATGGTATATAGGGCTTTGAAATAGAATGATCAGAGGACTTGGATCATTTCTTTTTATCGTAAGCCATCAAAAATTCAACCATATGAGTCAGACTCTCCTTCACAAGAAGTAATACTATGCTCCACAATAGCCCTCACGATTTCAGTGGCCTACTTTTTGAAGAAAAAAGCATGCATCACAAGCCCTAAATAATGCAAAGAGCTCAAGAGCTCTTGCATCTCCTGCTTTTAGGTTTTTTTTCTGTTCCCTAATTTCAAGTGGTGGCTGCTAGTTGCTGAACACCTGAGATGTCCGTAGCAGATACATCTGTTACCAGCCAAATGCCTCGTTCCTTCCTTGAAACTGTTGAATTATTACCTTTACTTCCACCATCTGGAGCCCAAGCAAAGTGCTAGAAGATAGTGATTGAGAGTTCCAACAACCTATCTAATTATTAAAAAGCACAGTAATAATGGTCTTGGGGCAGATAACTGCCTCTTATTTTCCAGTTTGGGAAACTCCTGGTTTAACAGGCTCCCAAACTGCACTGTTACTGACTATCGAGGGATGACCAGTAAATAGTTTTACTGATCACTGGCTGAGAGCTGAGCTATACAATTATTCCTGCATCTCCTGAGGCAAGCTACACAAGGGAGGGATCAGCAATACACTAGGAGCCAAAGTAACGCCCTTCTCCTTTTGAGAATGATATCCATCTCCGACAGCAAATATAAAAGCAGTTGAAATAAGATTTCATGGGCCTCAATTCCCATAGCTTTTTCTGGGCATCAGATTTGATCACCATTGTAAAACATTCTATGTGAGTAGCTTGGACATTGTAAAAAGAAAAAAAAGAAAGAAAGAAAAAATCCCAAACCCTTTAGTTCTGTTTAATTTAGAAAGTGGAATGAATCAGTTTTGTGGAAGACATTTTGATGTGAACCAGACAGCTTTTAAATCAGTTTTCCACTAAGTAAAGGATCCTACTCCTCTTTGTTGAGTTACTGTACAGTTCTTTCACCCTGATCTATTTATTGTGACTCCATTTCTTTTCAATTGCTTGAAGAGAATAGTGGCTACTATTTAAACCTGGTTTAAAGTCCAAAATCAGAAAGAAGGGAGTTGCCTTAGTATAAACAACTCTCCAGGAATACGACATGAAAGAAATAAAATACCATGTAAAACAATTTTTCACATCCAATATTTCTGTTTGGTTTTTTTATCTTAATGAAAATGATGCTCTCCCACAGCAATATTGGAAAGCTTAGAGAATCTTCATGAATCTTTGAATTGTTCTTTCTTTTCAGAATACATAACACCAAAGTTTAAGCCCACAGACTCCATATGTGCATTCATTCCTGGGCCAAACACACAGATCATTTTTTATTATTACCAACATGTATGCATAATGGATGGCTACCAGACAGTCTAGACTCATGTCACTGACAGATGTCAGCATAAAAATTCAACTAGGTTAACCTCACCACATTAAAAAATAATTTTTCAGTTACAAAACATCACAAGCCATAGGGACTTCAGAATATATTCCTGCACTGTATAAAGCAGAATGGAGATGTATCAAGGCTCACACATAACTCTGGGAATGTTCTCCAGTTTTAAATTGCAGACATTTAGTATGTCTGGGAAAAGGGGAATGTTCTGCAAAAGAAGGGTGCAGGGGATTAGAGGCTTTCACATGACAGGCATAGGCAATTACAGAAATATTTACTTAATTTATTGCTGAACGAAGAAATTCTGGGTACTCCAGGCAAATGGGCTCAGCTTGAACAGCTGAGCCAGGTTTAATACTTCACTGAGTCATATATAGGGGTTTCTATCATGGTGATATTGACCATCATCCTCCAATAGCTACATATGTTTTACATCAAGGTCATCTTTCAGCTTGGATAAGATTTGGACTTACTGCAACGGTAAACAAGAGGTTAAAGATAAAAGCTTTTCTGTCCTTAAATTAGTGCTATTTCCACTTCACATCCACTCAAGCACCAGAGACTTCTCTAAAGCTGCCAGTGTTATTCTGCTCTACTGACCCATAAGTAGCTGAAATTTGGTCCCACTCCAGTGTGTGATTTAGGGGTTACCCTCTCACTCACAGAGATAGCATGTGGTCTTTTTTTTGCCATACAACTCCCTTAGCAACCCACACTTCTCCTTCTGCCAGGCTTTCTCTTGTGGATTGTGAGGGCTTCAAAACACACAACACCCTAAAACTGGGAGGTCAGAGTTGACAAACTGTAGTCAGCTGGGAATTATACTTTTTCTGGAACTCCAGAAGGAGAGGAGTTTGCCTTTTAAATTCCCAGAGTTCTTTTGAGTTTTGTAGGGAGACAAGTAATTTCTCTATATTTGGAAGACTATAAACATTTATTTTTCCTTTCCCCTTTGTGAAAGCCATCTCACAAGGTCTTTTGGGAAATGTTTCAAGGTAAAGGGAACATTTTGCTTCTTTGATCATTTCATAAGGTACTCTTATTATATTATTCCACCAGACAATTTAAATTGTCTGCTAAAATGCATAATTAACATTTAGACTGCCTCTAGATACCTTGCAAGACTTTGGGTGTACCACACATATTCTTGGTAAGATATCCTTCAAGTGCAGAGAACAAACACTACTGTAGATAGGGTATTCCTACTGCTCAGCAGAGTCTGATTTTACACACTGAATGCCAACCTAAACCTACATAAGGAGGCATTTTCATATGCCCTGTTTTTTTCAATACTAGTTTGTTTTCAGGTTCTCCAGGAACTTCAGAGAAAGGCTGACAGAAAGCTTCCTTGAGAAGTCATCAGCTGTCATCAGTCAACAGTATCCAGTTTGGCCTGCCTGCAAAAACTTTACTTGTATTACAAAGAAAACAACCTCTGACACAAAAGTCTGGGTCTGTATGCCATTGGCCAAGCAACTTTTTAGCATGCACCAACGGCTTCGCTGGCCCATTCCCCTGCCTAGGCACAAGGTAGGGGAGAAAAATTGGTGCTCTCCGACTGGCATGGAGCTGGAATGCATCTGAGCACGCAGCTAGGTGTAGCAACTGGGAACTGCTCCAGCATCTGATGATATTAGGCAGAACACAGCCATGTCTGCTCTGCATGTTTACTGCTTAAGAAAGTATAAGAATGGTTTAAAGGCTGTTATTGTTTTGAGATTATCAAGACCAAAACTCTTCTGTGAATTTATCGCACTCCAGTATAATGGTGAAACATTTTTCTCCAGTTGTGTTCACCTAGTGGCGCAGTAGCTGACATTCAGGGAAACAATGAGCTGTGTACATCCATACAACTCCAAATAGCTGAAGTCCCCATGTGAGAACCATGCAACCAGCATCTGCAAAAGTGATCATACTTAGAAATGTTATAAAACATAATACAGGCGATATGGTCAAGGGGTTATTTAAGCCTTCCTTGTTATTCAGAGTGCTATTACTGTCTTTAGTAAGTGGTTCATAATAAGAAAGCCTGCTTTTCTGAAAGCCATCAAAAACTGACTTTTTTACCTGTTGCATGTATACTAGAATATTAAAAAAACCAAACAAAACAAACCAATAAAAGCTTCCTCCAAATAAAAATTAAATTATTTGGGATAAATCCTGGCACAAATGAAGTGAGTAGCAAACAATATCCTGCTGACTTCTGTGTTCGCAGATCATATACAACCTCAATTTTCGAACATTTCTCAGTCTTCAATGTATTACAGCCTCCTGGTGAGGCAGAGAACTGTAATTTTACAGATGGGAAATGTAATGAAGGATTCAGTTAGCTGGTTCCACCTACTGAAAATTAGGTATTCAGTCTAAACTGATCACTTATGCTGCTCTAGTCAACAGAAATAGATTTTTCCTTCTAGCGGTGATCTCAAAAAATATAACAATACTAACAATAATAATAATAATAATAATGAAAACAACCAAAAAGACATAAACAGAAAGAAAACTAGTTTAAACAGGAAGAATTTCCTGAAAGAAGTGACTCTGACATAGCACAGCTATCTTGGGATGAGGTCACTCTTCCCTGGAGCTGCCTGTCTGTCTCCACTGATAATGGGAAGAAATCTAGATGACCAGTTTTCAGAAAAATAAAGTTAGAATTGAGAAATTAAATTAAAATCTGGATTTCAAAGGAGCTTAGGGATTTCTACATGTGCTGATTCAATGCTTAACTTCAGATCACTACATTTATTGGTACAAAACTTCTAAGTATGTGCCCATGATGCAGTCTGTGGCAAGACTTTGGTTAGATATTTAAGTTCTGTGCTCCTCAAGGTAAGTGCAAAAGCCACCTGAGATCACCAAGCAAAACAAACAGCAAGAGATATTTAGAAAGAGACCATCAGAGCCTACAAAGGAGGCTCATATTCTATGTTCATGATGAAGGTCATTATAATGTTCAGCTAGAGCTCAGAGTTTGGATTTGTCTCCTGGGGCTGGACACCCAAGTTGTCAGTTTCTTTAAGCACAATGTAATCTCTTCTATACATAATCTTCCAGTCCAGATAATTCAGGGGGGAATCAGAAAATCTTGTGTTCAAAAGCCACCTTCTCTTAAAAGTTATTAATATCAAATCCACACCTCTCACTCCTTCAGGTAAGAATTGTGAAACTGTGTTTCAGGTGAAAATATTGACTTTGTTCCACTCCTTAGAAAAAGACTCATGATCCAGGAAAAAGGAGGGGTTGGACAGTCATTAGGCAAAGTGGAGACCTGGACTTTGGTCCCTGCTCTCTGACTTATAGGTAGTCCTGCTCCAGCAGCAGAAATCAAGTTTCTCTGTCTCAGATACCAGTTTGCAATTCTCTCCAATATTGCTCCACATGTAAGGTATTGTTAAACTTTCTGGGGTTGATTACAGGTCTCTGAGACACAAAATATAGAACTATGGGCCTTAGAAAACACCCTGAAATATTAAAAATGTCATTAAAGGGTTTTCTCTGGGAAATAATTTGCTGAACCTCTCTCCTCTGCCCATAAACCTTTCCAACAGTGCAAATGCTTGTAATTTTAATGCTCCAACATAGACAATAGCAACTGTTTCTTCCTGAATTATATGTGCTTGCTAACTGGTGGCTGCAGGTGGATGTGCTCACCCCATCAACAAACCAGTGAAATCTGGCCTGGAGGTTTATTTTCCAAGTTGATTGATAACCACAAACACCTGTATTTAAGCCAATAGTCATCTTAAGAATTATGTGAAGTAATGAAGAGGCAACAAATCATACCCCTTCTGCTGAACTCCTTGACAATTTAATTCTCTGTGATATTTTAATCATAAGACTGGGTGAACCTGGCCAGACAAAGAAGAGGGTCTTCTTATGTCAGTTTTATTCGTCTATGACACCAAAAGTATGGGTTTCTTTTTACCTGTACAGGTATGGTAGCTTCCTTGTATTGTATTTGACTTGAACAAGAATGGAAAATCTAAAAAATCACATACGACAGGCTGTGTAGACCAGTACACAAACATGGCTGTGAACTCAGAGACATTTGTCAGTGGGGAAAAGGTGCAGTTTGACTATTCATAAAAATCATAGGGTTAGTGCCCTGTCACTCATGGCACATCTTTTAATAAGGAATAAATTAGATTTCTAACGTCTCTTTTTCTGCTTTATCATGCATAAATTTTACATATACAAAAGATAATGTAAGGCTTACATTTTAAAAAGAAATTAAAGTGTGTGCAGTAAGGTGACTTTCCTGTATTTCTGTTATTTAATGGCAGGAAGAACATAGCACATAAACAGTCTCACTAGCATAGATGTATCAAATTTTTGCTTACAGGACAGTTACGGAATGGTGAAGGTTCTTTCATTGCAATTTGATATTGAAAGAGCATTAGGAATGTAAGGCCTATCCAACTTAATAACTGGAAAACCTATGTGTTACTATGATCCATAATTATCAATGCAATCAGAGTTTTAAATTAAGATATTCTATTTATAAGGCAAGTGCATGAATGACATAATACAAAGACCAGACACTAGCATATAATACAAACACTAAGGTTATTTGTCACTGGAAAAATTTCCCTAGGATTGTGGTAAAGTTACCAGAACATTAAATATAAGGTATGACAAGAAAAACATGTGCTTGGGTTGGACATGGTGGACTTTGCAGGGCAATTAGTAAGTAAAATGATGTAGCTTGTGCTACATCAAAAATAGAACCCCATGATCATAACTCCTCTTTCTGGTTATAGCTTCAGGAGCCAGTAGACATCCATCCTTGCTTGACTGCTCTGAGATGAGGATGCTGCTTTCACTAATTGCTAGAAATGGGGTAGATTTTTTTTTTTTAACCAAAGTAATTTGCTGGTTTGGATATCTTAACATGAAGAACTGAGCAGGGATTTTACCATTGCCACACAGACTTTTAAATAGACACTAAAGTAAGAACCAAAAAAATCCACCGTCTGTCACTACTGATTTGGTTTAGAGTTGAATTAATTATCCTTTGTATAATTCATAAAGTACATTAGAATATTAAGTTAATGTAATGCTCTGCTTTCCTGATTAGAATATTTTGTCAATCTTTCCTTCATCTAGGTTTACAGAATCAGGTATTCCAATCAGTGGCATTTAAACACGACTAATTTCAACTTCGAAGTGCAATCAGTAGTTTTTCACAAGCAATCACACCAGTAGATTAAAGAGGCTGACTCTCTTTGGGAATTCATTTCTTCTCCACCATTTTCTGGGAAACAATCTGGTTCGAGGGTAAAGCAGTATTTTGAATAAAACCCAGTAGTCTTGGCCTCTGGTATTTAACTGGAGTGTTGTAAAAACAGGTGCTAATGTCAAGCACATTATGTACTCGCTCCCCTGCAGTTGTTAAGGTGATAGATAGTGTGGCAGAAAGCACCTCTTGGCAGATGAAATTTCCTGAAATGTCCTTGCATTCTACACCAGCTGTGTAAAACTGGGGTCAACAGCCATGCCCTCTGGGCTGAGATGAGCAATTCAGTTATGAATTTCTCAGCTACAGAGCTTGGAGGCCAAAGTAAGAATGCGAGTGAGAGGGTGGAATCCTGGCCCTGGAGGAGTCCAGGGGAGGGCTGCTAACAGCTTTAGAAAAGACCAGGATTTCATTCAGTGTGTTTTAGAAATAAAAGTCAGGTAAGATGTTCCCAAAAAGACAGAAACTAATGAACTGTTCTGTTGGTTACTGGGCAGTAGTGTTTCCACTGAAAACCATTCAAAACATTCCTGCTGGAAAACCTTTGTCTTTCTTCACAAGTTTGTAGCTTCTAAACCAGGAAACAACATCAACTAAACTGTGATTCTATTAAAAATCATCCTAGTTTCATCCACAAGAAATAATGATTTCAAAATTTCTGCATGATACAATTTGGCAATGGGCATTCTGGGCAAAATAGGGACAGGTGAGGAAGGATCAGTGCTGAGAGCAGGAAACACACGGCAGTTTATGAGCAGAATTGCTGCAACGCTTGTGTGGAGCAAACAAGCTCTCAGATTGCAAGGTCAGTGCCAGGCTGCCTCTCATTCCAGATGAAGGGTGATACAAGGTCACTTCTCTGTCTTCAGGCTGTTGTTCCTGGTGCAGGCTGCACGGCCAGCAGGATGCACCCAGCCCCACTCTCAGACACTGACTTCTCAGGGATACGCAGAGTTGGGGAGATCAGAGTCCAGCTTTATCCTGCTTCAAACGTTAACACAGACTTCTCTCACCAGTTACACCATTATAAAACATGGTTAGAGCAGGGGCCTTGCATTTTTGTACAACACAAACCCCGCTGGTGGATCTTGTTCAGCTTTTCTGCCCCCATTCTCTGGCCTTTTGTCAATACTTGTGTCTCAAAAAAGGAATATGGACAGAAGTGTACCTCATGTTCACAATATTAATTAAAATTATCCTGTATAAGAGAACCATTATGTTATTTCAGGGGACACTTATACTAATGAAAAAAAAATAAATGAAAGGTAATTAATAATAAATAACAATAAATGATAAAATGAATAATAAATATATTTATTAAATAAATTAATTAAATAAATAAATAAATTTATTGAATAAATAAATTTATTGAATAAATAAATAAATGAAAAGATAAATGACAGCAGATAGGTTCTTTCCAGTGTATGGCTGCCAAGAAGCTATTTCCTATAACTTTTCTTCTAGCAAGAATATCCATTCAACATCTCAGCAATAGCTGGAGTTTTTGAGGTATCTGAGAAAGGAGAGGTGGGACAGAAGCATTCAAAGCTAGAACACATTCCTTTACAGAACTGGTTAGTGGCTGGAGTATTCAGGATATCAAAGCTATCTCGCCAGAGCTTTAAATAAGACAACTCATTTGAACTTTCACAGTTTATTCTTAATGAGGCAAAAGCTACAGTACTGCTCCATGAAACCGGGATTTGGGCTTAGTATTCACAACCCTGACCCTGTGGCTTGCCCATTTGTACCATGAGAGGCTCTTCCATTACATGATCACATAACAAATTCACACCCCTATTCCCTTTAGATAATTTGCAACTGTTTGAGCCGGGGAGTTGCTCGCTCTTCCGCCAAGCCGCGTGCCACAAGTGCACACCACATGAGCAGCTGAGGCTATTCCTGCTCCCCTGGCTGTTCCAATATGCTGGGATCCCCACTGCCAGGCAGCACATGTCCTGTTCTGCACTAGGATGCCTTGGCTTTCAGATGCTTGGGCGGGTGCTCTGGTTATGGCCTGTGAAGCAGTTGTGCATCCCTGACTAACAGATCATAAAATCTGAGGTTAATAAAGGGATAAGAGGTGTCGCACTGGCAATATCTGCGGAGAGGTGGTTTTATAGGAGTCCAAGGTGTGACCGTTGTTTAAAGGATATTAAGTGATTTGTGAGGCTTATTAAAAAGTAAGAGCTGTGTCCTAGTCTTTCCTGCAGTTCTCTCTCAACTTTGCTATTTTCTTTCCCCACATTTCCCATGTATTGACAAAATAATTTTATGACTATTGTGGCAGTTATAATATGTTTCATAGGTTTTTAAAGCGTAAAGCAGGCTTAGTTTGCATATTTACTTGTAAGTAATCTAGTTGTAAGCCTGAGTGACCACTGTAATCTTGTGGTACTTTCTCTCTTTTTCTTCCTCTTCTTTCCTTCTTATTTATTTTAGAAATGAAAATACTAAGCAGCATATAATGAACCCTCATTCATATTAGACAGACAGACAGAAGGTAGATAGATATAGATAGATAGATAGATAGATGGATAGATAGATAGATAGACAGACATAGATAGACAGAAAGATGCAGTTAAACTATTCCATAAAGTGAAATAACTCAGGAAAGCAAGCAGGCAAGAAAATACCACTTCATCACACAAAAAGTGAGTTTCAGAAGTCCCTTCCTGAAGTTCCTGGAGTTCAATTAAGGTCTATTTATGCCTAATAAAGAGTTAATGTCAATAACAGAAGCACTAGGAATTAATAGCAAATTAGATAGGAAAAAAAATGTGATTGTAATGTTGGACCAGTGGCAGTAAACTGTGCAGATTTAATGAAGTAGATTAAGGGTCAGATTTTGAAGTGGTGTAAACTCTCCTTATTTCATGGATTTTCTCTCCAACACTTTATTAGCTCTGCTTTTGTCTTTGATTCAGAATTGGATTTATGGTAAATTTAATCTCAGTTTTTCTCTGCCTCTGTTCCATGATTATTTCTAGCTGCTGACATACTGTTAGTTCAGTTAGAAGCTATATGTACCTAAAGCTTTGCTGTGTCCAGAGAACTTTGGGAAAGTAAATGAATACAGCAGTTTTCTATAATTTTTATAGGAGTCAATAAATCATGTTAAGCATCAAATATCTTCTCCAG